>VYZT01022210.1:0-39256 GCA_013400735.1 Pomatostomus ruficeps
ATTTTGGGCAGGTTGGGAGACTTTCTAGTTATGTTTCCAAGAAGTGGTAATTACGGAGAAAGTTCTTTTGCATGTGAGGTACAAGGGCTTGATTATAATGAAGCAATAGTGTGCTGAGGTGTGTGTGCATGTGCCTCTTTCCAGGTAAGTTATATATATATTCTATATATATATACACGTGAGTGTGTATTCAAATATACGTAAAACTCGTAACGTATTGAATTACTCTTCTCAGTGATGCTATTTATACAGCAAAGATTTACATTGTCCGTCCTAATCATATTTTATTAGTTAGGGACCTAGGAGACCATTTTGTCCCTCCCCAAGCTTTGAATTTGGATTAGGTAATCTTCAGGAGATTTTTCTCATATTTGATCTTGAATATCTGTAGAGGTAGAGTCTCTTTAATCATTCTTGCAAAAATTTCCAGAGCCTAATGCCATAAAAATCTCATTCCTGAATGCGTAAGAATCTCACAGCAAACAGAGAAATTATTTCTTTTAGAATGCATTAAATTTGCATTTGTCAAAGCATAGAAACTCCTTGGCCATCATAAATGGCCACTCACTTGTCTTTCCTAGATCCCTATCAATCTCTTTGGTGTTGGCTAATAATAAAACTTCTGTAAATACTTGTATTACCTTCCATATTTGCTACTTCTTTGATCACTACATGCTGCTTCTTTCAAATTTCCAGTGCACCTAACAACCATCATGAGTGCAACAGGCCCTCAGGCTTTCTAGTACTTAACTTTATGCTGTGCTGAAAAAAAAGAGAAATCATTATTCTTTGTTTCCAACTTTTTTGACAGTTCCAAATTCATGAAAGAGCCTGACATCTCATGCATGATTATTTCAATTCTTTAAAAAGTCTCCTGCAAAGATTCTTCTGAGACCTTTAGAAACTCTGACAAATTGTGACTGCTACTGTTCCTTTATGCACTTTTTAGCTGATATGTTCAAAAGGCATATCCGTCATTTTTTTTTCTTTTGCACAAACTGCTTGTATTAACATAGATCACCTGAGGTTCATGAAGATGCTTGAAATTCAATTTTTCATTTTTGTCTCAACCAGTTCGTTTTCCTGATATTTTTTGATCAACTTTTAAAAATAGCGACCTTTGAAGCAGCAGAAATAGCTTCAATGTGTATTCTGCTTTCTTCAAAAAACTGTATGTGAAAACAAGAGAAAATGTTGTTCCCCTCTCTGAACACATCTGCTTCATTTTACATTACATATCTTGTCTTAATAGCAAAGATTATAAACTTGTCTACACAGCATTTCATAAAAAATTCAAGAACAGAAGAACAAATAATAAAGACCTGTTCCAGTGTTTATTAATTCACATCAAAGTATTCATGATTAATTCAGATATCTGACCAAGGACTGGGAAAAGGGAATTCTATGAAACAATCACATGCCCAGCTTAGCAACTAAGGCTCAAAAATCTTCATTCATCAGTTAAAAAATACTTTGTATCATAGATGAATCAAAAGAAAGAAAAGAAGATCTCCCAAACACGAGATTTTTAAAGGGAAAGTGGAGAACAGTGACTTTTAGACCTCCTGGTAATGAAGTTAATGAAAGCAATCTTTTTCATTTTCCTGTTTCCAGGTCACCTCCAGAATTCCTCTTGTGTGGGCAGGGTACAGATGTTTTGCCCAGAGTCTGGAGCTACAGTTTGGCACTGCAAGACATATGCAAAACCTCTCAGGAGCTGCAGGCCTTTGGAAGTTCACTCTGTGCTGCTCACGTGGTAAATCATTGGCTTTTGCATGTCGGAGGAATTGCCTGACAGACGGCATTTCTCCCCTTCAGGCTGCTGCCGGAATTCTTCTGCTTGCTTATGAGAACATATGCTTAAAAAAAATAAAAAACAACAACTTCTCTGCTATTTGAAACCTAAAGCCTTATTTTAATTTCTGGGTGCAGCTTTTTCTCTGAACAGATTGTGAAATACCAGTGTGTTACCCATCTGTTCCAACTTGGTGTCTTCAGGGTTGAGTGCTGTAGAGAAAAGGTCATCATTAACTCACCTTAAAAAACTTGCTTGGCTTACAAAAATAGTAACTAAGAGAATTCATTTTATTCAACTCACAGTGCAGGTTATTACTCCTCATTTAACAATAAATACCTGGGGATAAAATCCTCTCTGCAGCCTGTGAAGTTTGAGCAATCCAAATCCCACAAATTTTTCCTTTCATTTCGGGTCAGGCTGATCATCGATGTAGGCTCTGAGGATCCCCCAAAACCACAGACAGACCTGGGACTTGCAGAGTGATGATATGCACACAAGTTGACCGAGGAGTGTTTGGCAGGTTTGTGGACTTCAGGGAGCCTGAAAGAACCAAACAGAACATTACCAAACATGAGCTTGTAATCTCCAAACTGAATCAGTGTGACACAGGATTGTCAAGGTAATTTCTGATATAGCTTGAACAGAGAAAGGTCTAGTCATGGTAGATGAGCCCACTGAGTTTCAACTGGTTTAGCTCACTTATCTCATTGGAAGCTCACTGGGACCTGAAGTTTCCTCTTTTTCTACAGGCATAGTATCAATGCCTAGTTTTGAGTCTGCAAATCCTGCTCTGTTATTTTTGCAGCCTTGTATGAACCTGCACAGCTGAGAAGAGGTATGTGGCACTGTTCTGGGCTCCTTCTGGCTGCTGGTGAATCGCTTGTCAGTGTAGAGCTCTCTGCACAGTGATGTACAGGGCTCTGCACCACTTAGGTCAGGTACCCAGATCCACCAGGGTCCCTGACATGACCCATTAGCCTGAAACCTTTCACTTCAATGGCTTCTCCAGCTCCAAACAGCACAAGACAAGACTCTCACATCCTACAACCAGTCAAGGGACCAAGAGTTTCAGTGCATCTCAGCAATGCCTGGGCTGACTTTAAATTTATTAAATGGAATAGTCCTGAAGATCCTAGGAAATAAACCTAATTTAGAAAAGGCTAGATCTTCCCCTGAAATACTGTCAATCACTGCCCTTGTGAATTGGGAAGTGCTTTCTCTACCGCACATCTGTAGGGAGCTGTGATAAGATTTTGTAATTCTTTAAGTAAAAATATGACATGCACAATTCTGTAAATCCATATATGGATTCATATGTTTAAGTATGCACATGCAGAGGTATATATGCAAGCAGATATTTAAGTGTGTGTGGGTGTGTGCTTGTGTTGGTGGAGATGTGCTTATGGATGCAGGTGTACATCTCTCTACCAGTCAGTTGAATCCAATGTAACAAAAGCAGGGTAATTTCAAAGACATTATATTCCCACAAGTGTTATGAAAATCAGTGACTGGGTGGAGCAAAAATACACTGTGGCTACATCTACAATGGTGAATTAATCATGCCTCATACTGTTCTCTGCTCCTGAAGCCAATTGGCACAGAGCACACAGTTTGCATACTATTAAACTCTCTTACCCTCCCAAAGAGGATGACCATGTCCAAGTGCCTATTTTGGTGGACCTTGCCCTCTTCTAACTCCTAGGCAGTTCCTGGGAATTGTTTTAAAGTGCTGGTTTTGTCTGGTCAAAACTATGCCAGCCAATATTCTCACAATTTAACAGCATAGTTGGTCAAGTTCCACTGCTTGGGAACATTCCCAGGTATTGTTTAATTTATTAGTACAGATGCAGCTTATGTGGGCACCCAACTGAGAAGCAGGCTGTTCTTTTAATTCAGGCTTTATTAGACACCGGATTATGCTCAGTAAAGCAATGTTGTGACTGCCCCAGCAGTGGGGAACTGCTAAGATCAGAGTTCAGATTTTGCTAGGTGTCAGAGGGAACAAGCAGGCGGCACAAATCAGCAGGGAGCTGGGCTGCATTAGTTCCACTGCTCACAACCATGCTCGTTCTTTCCCACAACCAGTGATCCTTGGGGTTGTCCTGTGCAGAGCTAGGAGGTGGATTTGATGATCCTTGTGGGCTCCTTCCAACTCAGGACAGTCTGTTGGGCAACAATGAAAAGACCCTCTGCTGAAGAGCTTGAGATGTAAATACACAGCTCCTGCAATGGGTTGAAGGGAGATGTGTGACAGCCACCATTATACAGCAAGTCAGTGACAAACCCAAAGCTTTGGTTTCCTGACTGCCTATCTAATGGCTAAGCCACTTGTTTGGGATATCTACCAGATGGACAGGGCCAGACATAGAGGCAGAGAGAGGCAGATATGAATGTATGCAGAAAGAAAATATGTCTGTATATGAGAGGAACATTGAACTTCAAGCTATTAGGGCTAATGGAGAACTCTCTGAAAGAAGAGATTTTCAGGGGAAAATTATCTGCAAGAGCAACAGTTTCTGGGAAAACATCAATTTATTTCAAATGTGATAGGACATTGTAAAAATGCAGTCTTTCATTTTCTGTCAGAGGTTTTAGCTTTTTGTTTGGAAATTATAAATCTGAACAGTCAGAACATTGCAGGGAAATTGCTTTAGAACACTTAATTTTCTGAGAAGTTCCCAAAACAGTCTCCACCTGAGTCAGGACAAGAGTGAACTGAGGGTCCAGGGGTGTATTGGGATATTTTTCATCAGTCAACTGTAGTACAACAGGAGGAGATGTACAGCCAGGGTGTTTCAATAAACCAACCAACCAATGAAGCTGCATGGGAATATGTGGCCATGCCCTTCACAAACAAGGCTATGCATGTACATGCCAACACAATTACTTTGCTTGGATTTGTCAGGAGAAAATGGAATGTAAAGCAGTCTGTAAATAGCCAATAAATCTTGATCCGAGTATTTTATGTGTTTCTACCTTAGTCAGGAAGGAACTAGGGTTTTTTTAAAACCTGAAGATAACGCAGCTAGCTCAAATGTGGTGTTTTAGTGGAAGAGAGAATGAAAAGGTTTTGATTGTTCTGTCATTCTCTTGAGAAGGTCTTATCTCCAAATAAACATTTTTAAGAGCTCCAAGTTTATTTTTAAAGAAAAACAAACAGATCCAGAAACTTAGGCAGACTCTTTCCTGTTTAGTACATGAACATTCCCAAAAAGTAACATCAACAGAAAAAAACAGATTGTGAAGGTGATTGAAACAATCAGTCCTATAGCTCCTCTCTCTAAGTCCATATACTAAACAAGCTGTATACTTACAGTGTAGGCAATTAGTCTTTGATGTCAAGACTAATTGTTATTTCTAACACAGAAAGAGATTACAGTTAGATGATAGATTTTTCAATGTTTGGGGCAAAAATTCAGGGGTAAAACTTCCTTCCTCAGCTTTATCCTTATCCCCCGAAAAATATTTTCTGGGTTTTCACTGAGACTTGTAGCACTCAATGCACATATGTCATAAATTTGGCAAATATGCTGTCTGCTCAGAACCATTTGTTCAGCTCTGGGTCTAATTCTGTGTTGCAGTGTGCAACACAGACAAAAATTGTCATGGTGGTTTATGGGGAAGTTCTACTAGTATTGAAGGCCTTTTATTTTACCTTCCTTTGTGAGGGGAAAATATGACTTTGCTAAAAGAATGATTCCACTACACAGCCCTAAAGGCTGAACGGACTGTAATGTATAGTTGACTTCAGAAGCATAAACAGTTGGTGCTTTGTCTTTCTGCCAGGCCATTCTCTTTCTCCAAAAACACTATCAGTCTCTGTTTGGATGTGTGCACAGCTGTAATGCTCGACGACACTGAGTGAAGTGTTATATATTAAACATTTGTAATTGTTTTCACTGGACTGTGACCTGAATTTAGTAACATCTGACTGACGGCTACTACCAACAGGATATCCCAATGAGTGAGAGGAAGATCCTGTGTCAGTGCATTTGCTGGAGCTAGACCAGCTGCATTTCTCTTTTGTTTAATATGTTCAAAAGTCTGCAAGGAAATCATCTGTAATGGGGAGAGTGCCAGAGCTTATCAGAGAGATAAGAAAACCGCTTAAGTTTCCTGGACCTCTTTGAACTTGGGAACACTCATTGCGTGATTATGGCAAGTACAGGCAGAGCTGAGACAGTAAAAGAAATGAGTCTTCAAATCTGTCTTGTTGGACACTGTGAGGTCCTCATGTTTCTTATTCCTCTGGCAAAGCTGACCCTTCAGTCAGGATCAAGATATAATGTGGAATGAAATCCTGGGTTATTTTTATCTTTGCTTCTTTTCTCCAAGGTGACTTGTCTTTGTAAATAATCCTGTTACTATCAGGCATTCTTCTCCAAGACTCATTTTCTGATGAGCTAAGAAGAACTGGAATGTAATAGCCATTAATTAATGTTTTTCTTCAAAGTGCTAATGGTCAACTCCATTGGTCATTTCTCTACCACAATGACCTCAGAGAATTGTTATATGACACTCAGTACAAAGAACTTACACTTGATCTTGATCTGAGTACTTTGAAAAGCACTTTAGCAAAGACATACAGTGTGACTGTTTGCAATAGCAAGAGACCGGACTCATAACCCAAACGGCACTGCCCTCTTTCATATTCCTAAAAAAGCAAGAGCAGATCTGCCCCAGTTTGAAACCTTCTTTGGTAGCAACACTGATGTGTTCCTACAAGGCCTGCAGTCATATGAGGGCAAAACAATTGCAACAGGACTGTGTGAAAGTGAAGGACCTTTTAATGAACTCTTGGGTTTGGACTGTGCACAGGGCTTGAGTCACATCCATGTATTAAAAAGTTCACCACATTTGTTAGCAAAGACATGAAATGCACATCTGTGTTCTACTTAATCGTAGAGCCAAGAGCTGTTAAAAGGGATAAAGTTGCATCAATGTAATATTTTGTCAGACTGATGAATTAACAGAGGAGGCTAAAAAAGATAGCAAAAAAAAAATTTGGCCTACAAAATATAAATAATTTGTTGTTATGATTACTTCGATTCTACCTAGAAAGCTTTAACAGGTTGAATAACTTTTGAAAATAAACAAAACATTTTCCATCCTGAATTGTTTTGTCCTATCTGAATTCCTTTTCTTACTGTTTCCAAAGCAGTTTCCATACCAAAAAGTAGTGAAACACACCACACTTTATTGACATTGACTTCCTTCCTGTGTTTGCTTGAAGTATTCTTATGGCATTTCTCTTCCTTCTTCCAATCAATGAGCATTTAGTGAGCAAATACAGAAATACTTGCCTAAAGCACAGTCAGATCAGGAGCAACACAGTCAATCAGCCCGATGGCAGGTCCAGAAATAAGCTCTGGTCACAAGTCAAGGTGATATGGTGTCTGTAACATAAAATAAATCTTAGAGACCTCAGCATTTTAGTTTACAGCAGCAATGTACTTTCAAAATGAATTTTCCAATTGTTCCTACCTGCTGCCCTTCATTTTAGCAGTGCAGAGTGGCCTCAGAACCACGATCTGCATTTCTTTCAGCCATAACAAAACCAGAAGATTCAGTCTGTAAGTGCTCTCCAACGGCAAACGGTTGTTAAAACAATAGAGCCAGAAAAGGTTAAATTTCTATATGACCTGTGAAGTATATATCAGTGGGGGCTTAGGGAACCTGACTTGTTTTTATCTACAGATCTGCTTAATCCAGTCTGAATCTGCACTGGTCTGCACTGGTCCCTCTAAGCTCTCCCAGTAGTCAAAGGAAAGAAAAGCAAACTTCTAGGACACGAGTCATGTGACCTGAATTGTTTGTCATATCAAATTTACATGTTAAATTAACAATGCTGCAGAAGCACTCATTTCTCTCCACTGAATTTAGGCAGCTGACTTGGTGGTAACTATTCTTAATCAGATGGGTTTCACTTTAGACAGTGTGAAATCCAAGGGCACTGAGAGAATTGTATAGGCTTAAAGCCTGATAACTTATCTATTAAATACCTGATTAAATTCACTTGACTGATCCCCTCAGTGACTAATTTTATGTATGTGCTCTGCCTGCTGGGCCCCACACAACACTCATTTGTCACTCAATTAACTGAGGTGTTTGGTTATCTGACCCTCTTCTCACTGTCTTCTTCTCATGGGAGACTCTGTCCATGACAGATCAATTTAGACTTATGTTAATGCTAACAATGGCTTAAAATGCACCAGTGACTTCCCTGAAGATTTCAGAATTCTTAAGACCAAAACTAGTGGGTTTTTTGGGAGATCTGCTACTCCTTGGAAGACTCAGTGGGAAAATGCTGAGGGGGATGTCCTGGTCTTCCCTAGCACAATTAACATATGTATTAAATTGTCTGGTCTTACTGGCACATTTATACTTTTGGCAGCTTTGATCCTTGCCTCCTCTAGAACCTGTCCTCCTTTTCATGAAAGCCTGTTCCCCTCGCAGCCTCCACCATCCATTCCAGGACTGCAGCCCTTCCCCAGGCAGGTGGTGTCACTGTTGAGCAAGGCATAGCTGCTCTTCCTTTCTTAGAGAGGCGCACACTGAGAACGAAAGAGATTTGCTCGTAGCACAGGACATGAAAGACCGAAACACGTAGTGTTATCTCTGTCTTGGTAGTGCCAGAACACCTAATCCACTGCTTCTTTTGTAGCTGTAATCGATATCGAGAAATTAGACCCATCTCAAACCATTACTGCAAAATACATGTTAATGACACGGGAACCAACTTGACCCCAGACCAGAGCTACAGGAGAGCAGGTGTCCAGAGTTCAGATAGATTCCCTTCTCTGTGGACCGAGACAAATGACCCATCAACACGACTACAACAAAAGAATCACTGAAAGATGGGATTGGAAAAGGGCTTTAGGTGAATTAAGACATTTCAGAGTCAGAGGTACAGTTTTACTCATAGCAGCTTGGGCAGAAGGATCTCACCCCAAGGCTGACCATATCAAACTTCTGCTAGGTGTCTTTCACAGACACACTTTGGTGTTGGGTCCTAACCGCAGGTGAGTCCAGGAGAGAACTCTGTTCACTGAGATAATAGTGCGAGATTAATGAAGCAGGTTGCTAAGGACAGATGGGGAATTGCTAGATCCTTTTACCAAGCGTCTCAGACCCTCATCTCTCTGGACAGAGATAGTTCTCTTCTAGGCAAAAAAACGGGTTGGGATCATTGCTTTCCACCACAGCACCAAAACATGAAGTGCCTTTAGTGCACTCTAGCCACTTTCTGTATGGTACCAAATGTCACCGCTTGGTATCGATGCCTGGGGCTTCACAATTACACTTCTATCCCCATCAAGTTCTATCACATATCAGTCTTATTAGAGCTCAGCCATGTTGTACTCTTTTGGTAGCTCTGCTAGTGGCTGGTATTTTCCTCAGATGCCTCCTGTTCCTCAAACTAACTTTCCTTTTTCAGATTGTTTCCATTGTGGGCCTCCAATTTGAGTACTTTTTTTGACTGAAAGTGAAATACAGAAGGAGTAAAAACCTGTCTCTCAAAACTTCTTATTTCCAGTTTTTACCCTACTGTGTCATATGTAATTTGAACAGGTGTTTCAGGGTGAGAAGTCCACATTTTATGTTCATATCCAAGAAAACATACTTCTAGAGTCGGAGAGATAAGGTACTACACATCTGATAAAAACATACATGAACTTCATCATGACCATCCCTAACTAAAGAGTGAAATATCTCAATCTCTAGTTAGCCAGAGAATTTTTGTATGCACATGCAATGTGCATTGACAGTATAGTTACAGCAACAAGGGTTCAAAGCTGTCACCATTTGACAGAGGGACTGACCAGAGTTTAATAAAGAGTAAGTCAAAACATGAACATCCTTGTGCCAAGAGCAGAGGCCTTCCTCATCCTGGAGGAGTGCAGCCAGATAGACTTGGTCTCAGAAGTTTCTGGGGTTAAGGCCAAACTGTTTCATAAGTTATGTTCAGGTGGAGGAGGAAAAGTGAGAAAGAAAGAAGAGACTGATGTTAAATGACAGGCCACTGCTTAGGGCACTCACTTTAGCTAGAGAAGACATAGTTCACATCCCTTTTTCAAATCAAGCTAAGCTGACACCACTCTGCCTCTGCTGTCACAGCTAAATGCCCAATGAATGTTTATGTCTGGCCTTGGTTCTTATCCTCACAAATATTTTACAGGAAAAAATAGTGGATTTTTTTCCTTTTTCCTACCTTCAGAGCAACACAAAAACAACTTTAGAAACCTTGTCCCTTTTTTTTTTAAATTTTGCCCTCTCTATTTTGTGAAAGAGAACTCTTTGTCTTAGGCCAACCCCACCTTGAGTGAATGCCAGTTAACACCATAAACTATTTGTCTTACAATGGAGTGGAACTGATTGCATCCTACAGAAAGCAGCATTGCACAAACACACCAGTCTGCTCCTGCTTACAGGATCCAGGGGGCTGATCCTCTGTGTGATAAATGCAAAACTTCCCTTTCCTCTCTGCTGAGTGAAACAGCACTGTCCTTGAAGGAAGTGAGGCTTCAGATTAACACTCAATAGCATTTGATCCCTGCCTAAAAAATACAGTTATATATTTTCCTGTGGCAATACTATTGCCCAGGCCTTTAATTAGCTGTATCCCTGGACTGTTTTGGTGGTTTTTTTACCATAATGGGACTTAGCTGAGGCCACAGGTCTACTGAAATATTCACCATACAAACAGATCACAAATTGCATGTTGTCTGTCCCAAACATTGATCTGCCAAAGGTCACACTAGAAATTACAGGCAAAGGACAGAACCCAAATCTCCTGTATTCTCAGTCTAATCCATTAATCAAAAGACCTTCTCCCTTTCTCCTTAATTTCTATGGCTCAGTGACAGGTATTCCAAAACACAAGATGCAATAAATTACACATGAGATAGAAAATGTGCATTAGCAAGGAACAGAGGTGGAAGTACTATCATGTATGTTGGTAGGAAGGTTGTTTGGGTTTTTTTGCTGACACAGATGAAATGCAAAATAGAAGAAATCTGGTTAGCCTAAGATGTCACCTGATGCACTGAGGGAAGCAGATCAATAAAAAGCTTTATGTTAGACCTTGCATGCCAAGACGGTAGCTATGAAAAGACAATGGGGTATCACGAGAAAAATAAACACATGGATAAATGAATGACTGGAAAAATGAACTTCGTGAAGGTTACTGAAAAACTGAAGAGGATTTTACTGAAGGAAATATTCATTTTGCAAAGGAAAATAATTTTTACTGAAGAAAAAAACCAAGCCTTCAAATAAAAACCTTCCTTTCTGCGCAGAGAGAGAATGAGTTTCATGTTATCAGGCAGAAACAAACAAGAATCAAACATTTTGATGAATGAAATCTTCATCAGCCAGATGGTTAATAAAGTTGATATACTTTTAAATTCACCTCTGGGTCTTGCACAGATGGGTAAGAGTAAATTCTAGATCATCTCAATGGGTTTTGCATATACACCTCTAAAGAGTGAAGGGGTTTCCCCCCTTCTCTGGGAAAAGTAATTGTGAGATGCACATGTGAGACCCTGAAATGTCAATACCATGAAAACACAAGGGTGAGACTAACAGAACTGCTGCAGAAAAGGTACTTTTTGATGAAATTGGCTGATTAAAACTGTGGAGAAGGTAGAGAAATTGGCACCTTTCAAGCAGCAATGCAAATTAGGAAAGGGCTTGAGAAATTTATCCACTACATCATCCCACTCCAACCTCCCATAGGATGATGACTTCAGTATTTTGCCCCAGCTTCCATCCAGAGTGTGTTTTTACTCTCAATGCTGCTCAGAGATGGAAAAGTGTAAGTATTTCTGTTCTGTATTTCTGTAGATAAGGAAATCAAGACAAAGGGAGACTGACTGCATGAGTTGTGTTTAGTCACACAGGAACTCCATAGCTTTGCCACCAATAGCACTGGGACTACACTTCTCCTTAGCTTCCATCAGAGGTTAAAACCAGGGGTGTTATTTAACTGAGATCAATTGTTAGGGTTGCAGAAGCAGGTCACCCAATTGTCCACCAACCTTAAAGTATAAAGTTTCCAGCATTGAGTCACACAAGGAATGCACTCATGGCATGTAGGGACATGTGCTGTGGAAAAGAAGGGGTGAGAAGTTGCCATCTCAAAATCTTTCTAATATCACACCCCTCAGCTGGTTCAGAGAACACCACCACAAACCTCTGAGATTAAGCTGGATGCCTGTGTGCCACAATGCCTCTGGTGGGGGCACCGGGCATCCGCTCATGGTTCCAGGGGCTGGCCAGGCTGCTCCGAAGGCACGGGAGGGCTGGCGAAGTTCCTGCAAGGTTTCACCCAACCCACCGATGGTACAGGCGCGCCGAGGAAGGAGAGACAAATGGAGGGGCGTTACCAGATGGCTTATTCGGCACAAGGGTCGTGCAGGGAAGCACTGGCACGGGGGGTTACAGTCACATATATACCAACATGAGGGGGTAGGGGAAGCTACAAACATCCTATGAGGTAGGAGTGAGGGGTTTGAATTTGGCGGGCTTTGTATAGGACTGCGAAATACAGAGCCCTCCGGGGGGAAACCGGATACCAAGGGGGGAGAGGGGGCAGCAGTGCCTGGCCATGAAATAAACTGAAACCTGGCCAACAGCACACCGCAACAGTTGTGTCCTCATCAGACCCTGGCAGGTGAGTATCACACAAAAGAGGTGTCACCAGGTCCCATTGTTGAGGGCATGGCTGCTGCAGTGATGGAGGGGAGCAGCTCAGTGAACCTCAACTATAAATTGTGAGACTTGTCTGTTCTGTGCCGTAGAAGAACTGTAAGCCACATAAGTGTTTAGGATCAAGCTAGAAAGAGTAAAGGCTTGCCAAGAACCTCTTGTGGTTTCCCAACACATGTTCATTTCTGAAAACAGTGAACAAAACACCATTTTGCTTCTTAAATACAATTCTTCCAGAAATAAAATATGTCTTTATGCTAGAGGAATAACAGGTTCTCAGATGAGAAGTTCCAACAGGCCTAATGGAGTGGGAGGTACATGAAAGCTTGAATTACTGTTGAAAATTTTCTAATTCTCATTTGGTGATAGTAACATAAGACAGAAACCCCACCAGCAGCATAACTGAGTAGCAAGGGATACCCATGTATGCAAACAGAATATTGGCACTGTTGAATGTGCATTTACAGACAGAACACACCAGGCAGCCCATGCTTTTGTGCCATGCAGTGCACTGCATCCTTTCAGCTGTGTGGACAATAGTAGGGACATGCCTGCATCTACACCAGCTTCTTATGGTTTACAACACCAAACATTATTCTCCCTCTTTCAACTCTGCGTGCCTATCCAGGTAAACACTGAACATCAGGTCAGATGTGTACACAATTGTGTTTGCAGCTCTAGGGCTGAGCTGGTAAATGTGCTCCCAGTAGCACCACTTGGTCCCTTTCTGTTCCCTAGGGAAGTGAAGGTCATAAGGGAATTCATGAAGCAATGCTAAAGAGAGTCATCATCATACATTGGTTTGGATTGGAAGAGAACATAAAGATTGTCTCACTCCAGACCTCTCCTATCATGGGCAGGGAACCTTCCTCTAGGCCAGCTTGATCAGAGCCTAGTCTTGAACAATTTCAGGGATGGGACATCAACAGCTTCTCTGGGCAACCTGCTTCAGTGGCTCCCCACCCATGCAGTAAAGCATTTCTCCCTCAAATCCAATCTAAATCTACCTTCTTTCAGTTTAAAGCCATTCTCCCTTGTCCTATCACTGCATACCCTTGTGAAATGTCCCTCTCCAGCTTTCTTGTAAACCCCCTTTAGGAACTGGAAGGTGCTGTAAGGTCTCCTCAAAGCCTTCTTCAGGTTGAACAACACCAATTCCCTCAGCCTATAACTCAGATCTCTGGCTTCAAAGTCGAAAGTGCTAGTAGATGTGAGCATAAAGCAGCAAGGAATAACCAGAAGGGGACAGACCAAGCTGCACAATCTTTTGTCATTTGTCTACATTCCAAAACAAGGGAGGGAGGAGAGGAAGGAGTGTCACTCAGACCCTTGGCTCCAGTGGTTTCCTGTGCCTTGTCAAGGTCAGAAGGGCACAGGTCCCTCCCAAGTGAAAGGAGAAAGATACATGGCTTCACAGAGCTGCTCTTGGAAACGGTATTTCATGCTCCAGGGTATAAATTAACACGTTGAATAACACCCTTCCTCCCTGCAATATGCCCATGGGCTTCCATCAGTTCCTACCAGCAGCCACTTTATCTTTCTTCTCCTTCCTTGAGTGAAAGGACACAGTGTACCCCCCTCAACATCAGAGCTCCCACTGGTGATGCTCAGAACTACTGATTTCAGCAACTCTTCAGAGCTCTCCAGTCAGCAAGGGGTTTTACTCATTGCACAAGGTGGTGAGACCACAAAAGAACAAAGAGGAAAATGGGTTTTCATGTAATTGTAGAAGGAATGGGGAATGCAGAGCCTGAAACGCAAAATTACACCCTGAGGCTGTTGTAAGCATTGTTATGCAAATCAGCATGAAGGCAGGGAGGATTTTTCCTCCAAGATCCTAGCAATGCCCACAGACATCAATTTTTAATTAGAAATTATCTGAAATATTAAACATGCCTGTATGTGCACTGAAACACCTGTGAGAGTCCCATTCCTCCTCTGGGTTTGACAATACACAGCTCAGTGTCTGGATCCAACAGGGCTCACATGCAGTGAACAGTCCCACTACGGTGAGAGAGAAGGGCTTTAAGGAGCAGACGTCACTTGCTGAGGGAATGCTGGATGACACACATAGATCAGATTTGTTCCCTACAGAACATGCTCCTTGCACATGCTGTGATGAAAGAAATTTTTTCATCAAGAAAGCAACAGCAACACCAATGGCTTTAAAAAGCTCCAAGGAGCTTGTTCAGGAAAATGGTTAAGGTAAGCTCACCTTCAAACATTTGTGGATGTTCTGGCCAGGCTTGCAGCTTCTGCTTCACTGAATACCAGCTTCTGTGACTTCATCTCACAGGCAAATAAATTTTCCAAGATCTTATATCTGCCAGTATTTTTATCTCTCTCGTGTTCTGGGGCATTTAAGGTATGCTGAAACTTGATGGTGCAGACAAATACATCAATGCTGTAAGTATCTGTATGTTTTCAACACATCTTTTAATACTAGAAGAGTATTTAATAAAAAAACCCTACCAGGTCAACTCAATCTCCACCTGACATTAAATCTGACACTTCAAACATAGTTCTTTCTCATTAATTCTTACAGGAACCCTGGGTCCATTCTGGAGCCATAACAGAAGGGTTACACCCACAGGCAAAAAAATTATGTTCCAACTTTTTCCCTACAAGAGCCTTCCATCTGAACTGAACATGCACTCTAACCCACTGGTCCTGCTGTACCTTTTAGAAGGATTCCCACATGAATATCCCATGAACCTCTGTAGCTGAGGTAAATTATGGCTGTTATGCACAGATATTTTAGCCAGCTTTAGATGTAAATAGTGCATTCATCCCCAAATACAGGAAAACAACCAGGTGGCAGGTACAGGATTCAAACTCAACCTGCTATAGAAAAATATAAATTGCACAAGGCTGAAATCATCCTTTGTTAACAGTGAGTTGTATCTGACTTGCACCGGCAGGAATGCATTGTACATGGACTAAAGTAGGTGATCAGGGAAAACTGAAAGTGTGGAAGCTGATGGAATTTCGATCAAGGTAAAGATTTCGGTATGACATTCTCAATTCCAAAGCTGTTTCTAGATACCTAAGCAATTACATGGACTTTTTTATCTCCATTACATCCCTTTAGGGCAAGCAGCATTCCGTTTCCTCTCCAGATGGCAAATAACTATAGTAGATACATGGTAAGTGAGCTGAGAACAGGAACATAAATATCTGGGGGTCCAGGCTTCCAGCAGGTCCTTGCACTGTCCTTCCCTCTACTCTCTTCTTCCACCAGCAGAGTCAGAGCTGCAGCCCTAGCTGTCCCTACCCAAACATCACAGGTGTGTCTGCAGACTCAGCTGCACAGGGACACTACTGGGGTGACATGGAAGGTGACATGCAGCTCTCTGCCATGCTGAGAAGCAGCAGCTCCTGGTGCAACACGGTGGGCTCTGCAGCATGAAGAGCTGGCTGCATGCAGAGGCAGTCCTGTCTGTCAGCTCCTTCTCAGCCTGCCCTGACAAACTCAGCCAATTACACTAATGGAAAAATCACATCGAAGTTCTGCCAGTGCTTTGGCTTTCCTGTGTTTTGCACTCCTTAATTTCAAAAAATAAATGCTTAGAGGTCACCCTGGCCTGATTAAATCACAGGAAAATACAGTGTCTGTTTTCAAAATCTGGTGACTACTAATTAATTTATGTCATCAAACAATTATTTTCTACCTCATTAGCCCATGAAATGTGAAGATTGTGTCAGCACTTTTGCTGGCAGTCTCCTACTCATTAGTTTGTAACCTTGTCCAAAAAAAGACAAAGAGAGAGAGAGGGAGAGAATACTATTCAACAACTTGCAATGTGGTTTTGAAGCAACAGGTGCTGCAAACTGGAATTATTTTCACATTTCCTTTGGTGCTAGATGACTGAAACACCACAAATTGGAAATATCTCTCACTCATGATTTGATGACTAATATATCATGAAAAGGGGAGTGGGGAAGTGAAGCCAAGGACAAGGGGAGGGCTGTTCTGTACACACATACCACAACCAAGAGTCATCATGTATTCAACCTGAAGGACTCACACAATGCATTTGGCTCAGGTGACGGGGTTTTCACTTCTCAGATTATATGACAAGGATCTGAAACAGCTCTGCATGGGAAATTGTGGGACACCACAGTCCAGCTAGCTACTAGAAGTATAAAGGGAGCTAAACTTGAGCTACCCAGCCCAACAAGGCCCTGCCATGTGTACATTCAAGGAAACTTCCCACATTCTACTGTATATAAAAATAACAGATGGTGATCAGTTAAATGTTCCTGAGTAGGAGTCCTTTGTCCTTGGCTGTTTGCTGACTTTCAGTATGTTAGTTGCTCACCTGATTTATTTTTTAATGTTTCCTTGCCTATACTTTTTTAGTTAGTCCATGTTAAGATTGATGTTCCTCACCATTTTAATTCTGAACAGCATTGTTCAGCAGTAACACTGGCCTTTGAGTCAGTGCAGTGCTGAATTCTGCATGGAAAACAGTTTTATTAGAAAACATCATTCTTAAAAAAATCTGCAAGGGACATCTGGTTGTCAAGAAAATTGAAACATTTGGACAGGGCACAATTTTTCTTCTTGCTGCTGAGCTTCAGATCAATTCTTTGAGTCTGAGTTCCCATTGCCCCATTTATGATGATCATTCTTAATGAATTGAATTTTTTCACTTTCCAGGACCCCACAGTCATGGAAGATAAAGCCTACCGAAGAAAGCAGAACTGAAGTACAATGTGCACAAACTGCATTTCTTATTGATCATCTCAGACCAAATGATACCTCTGTCAATAGGGTTTTTCTGGTCTTAGTTACAAAGCCACCGTTGACCTGCTCTGGTGCTGGTGACTGTCCTGTTTCAAGCAGAAGGTTCGACAGGTGATTTCCAGAATCCCCTCCAAGAAAGCATTTGTGGTTATGCAAATGTATAAGTGGTACTGAAGTGACATTTCACCATAATTCATTCTATTTCCTGTCTTCTTGTATCCTGATTTGGACAAAAATATCGATGTATTAGAATTAACAGAGAATTTCTGAAATTTTATGAGAATTACTCAGGTTTTAAACAGGAATTTGACTTGCATTTAACTACCAATTAATGGTCATGCCTAGTGGCTAAGAATTTCAGTAAAAATAGCAATTTGAGGGGAAAGAAGGTCATGAGTTCAAGCAGGCAATGATGCCCTGAAGAACTGCCTTTGCCACAGCCTGGGCAATCCTGACAGATTTACTTATACTCTACTTATACCGTGTGCTCCTCAAATATAAAGAAAGGAGAGTAGCCAAATAACAATTAAAACCCACAAGTCAGTGATATGAACATTCTTCACTGTGCCATTAAAAGACACAGGAACATTTTCAGTCAAATGAAATTTCTTCCAAATATTCATTGAAGACAAAACACTGCAGAAAACATAACACTAAAGAAGGGTTTCCAGTGCATAAGACTGCTATTAAAGCTCAGGGGTCATGTCTGATCTGAGAGAGAAAAGCACCATTTTCCCCTAAGGTTTTTTGTGATTTTTCCATTCTATTTAAGTTCTCCCAGTTTTTTGTCCTAATATCAGTGCTAAATAAACACGAGTTTTGAGGCTTGATAAATGGCAGACTTACAGAATGGATAGTGTAAAAAAGTAATTCTGAAGTTGAAATATCAAGTTTCTTCATTACCTGCACAGGGAAATTCCCCAGTTTAGTAGCTTAAAATCTAAAGAGATGTGAAACTCAGCAGTTTCAGTTCACAGAACGTAATGAAAACATTCTTTTCATTTGCATAGGGTCACATTTATATAGCTTCTTCAGAGTTTCATATTCAAAGAAATTAGACATTCGCATATCAAAACCAGGGTAAAATACTGGCTCCACTTAACCCTGTAGTATCATTGAAACTCATTGTTTGGTTGGCTGAAATTTGCTGAAACTGGTAAATTCGCATTGGTGAATTTCCCTGCAAGTCTTTTGATGTCAATGCTGAAATGTCAAATGATCCACCTCACAGAGAAGTACAGTAGATTTTAACTATAGTTAAATAAATAGTTAAAACAAGAAATAAAACATTCCCTGTTAAAAATTACATAAAATCTAAGGGACTGTAATAGAGAATTATAACACATCTCCACATTTTATGAGTTTTCTCATTAAGTTCCACAGCAGAGATAAACTTCTCAGTTAAATTCTACGGTACGACTCTAAAGAAAATCTATATTATTTTATCACACCAGTGGTTGCATGTTCCTGGCAAGATTAGGACACATAGTTCTAAGTAGTATATTAGCATATATTCTACAGACCAATATCTGAAAGTTAGACTTAACCAAAAAAATCCCACCCTACTTAAAACATTTGAACAACTGAAAATTTTACTCAGTTATACAATGCTGATATTTGTCTTTCGCAAAGAAATTATTGAAAATCATATTTTTATAAAAAACATGTACTTTTTTAAGAGTATATCTTCCTGTTTGGTTTTTTTTCAAAGCAGTTCTACCTCCTTGCAACCTCTGTCCTCTTAGGTTGATGTAAATATTCAAGCACATAACACAAAACCTTTCGCAGGAACAAAATTCATCTTGAGGCTGACAGCATGCCTAAGAATTATCACTCTAAAGAATTCTTCTGGTGGCAGGATAAAAACACCTGAAAATAAGGAGTTAATAACTCAATATCTTTTTGATCATAATACCATGTCACTTCTCTTATGCTGTACGTGTTTATTTCTTGTGGAAAACAAGTTCATTTTCTTCAGCAGTGGTATGCTTTTAGGAATCTGTGGGTGCAATATTGAAAGCCCACAGGCTGATTTTTCTGTCTCTTCCATAAATATTTATTTCCAGTAAATAGACAGAATTTCCCAGTGTCCCCAGATAGTCACAGCATCAGTCACACTGATGAGTCTTGGCAGGGACTGACGTCCTCAGCACTGGAAAATCAGCCAGCATTACAAGGAGATCCCCTTGTTCTAAATTATGAAAAACAAGAGAGTTAATGAGATTGGTATCCCTCCCCCACTGTGTACCATGCTCCCCCCTGCCCCCTGCTCATTTAGCAAAAACAGTGGTAAAAAATAAAAGAAGTTCTCTTTTCTACCAACACTTTGAACCCACTCAGTTCACCTTCCTGTATATATTTTCTACTGCTTTTTTCTGAGCTTTGTACTTCCTGAACCACAGAACCTACACACTCTGTTTCCTGTCATGAAGATGTGAGTATAAGCTTTTGCATAATTTGAGTGTTCAGACCTCCAGTGGCCTAATTCTCCTCTCTCTTGCACCAGATTTATCACATTATTATTTTTCAGATACTGCTGAATTTTACCAGAGTCCACTAGCAGGAGGCCTAAACACCTCAGGTGAACCAGCCTGGAGAAATTATGCTGTTTGTAGCTACTTTCACTTCCGACACTCATGTGAATTCATGTGATGTGGTTTGGGGTGAGGAGATAAGTAGGCAGCATGACGTCCTTGTTGGAGGAGTATTATTTAAAGTTTATTGCTATGACCAATTTTCCCCCTTCAGCCGTGAATTCACCTAAAGGTGTTCCAACCCAGTTATAGCTTCTAGGCTGGTTCCATGCCAAAAGAAAAGTGAATTACACAACTGCCCTAAACAAACTGGGGCTAGGGATGGAAACTATTTCTCTCTGTGTCTTTCTACTGCACATGTCATGGGATTTTTTTATTCCAGGTTGCTCTTTGGTAGATTGCACAACAACAACAATGACCAGCGCTTACTCTGACTATGAGGCCACCACCCATCTGATGCTCAGTGATAAGCATCACTCAAGAAGGAGGAGGTCACACCATGACTTCATTTTCCCACGCTCTCCATCATTTATTTGGAGGACACATTTGCTTATGGTAATGTGGGATGGTGCCTCTCTGGACCCTTGAGTCCTGCTGCGACCCAGTTACACCCCGTGCTGTGGACACTGCTGGGAAAGTGGTATTTTCAACTAAGTTTCAACAAATTTGTCAGTGTACAGTAGATGTCAGTACTGAGACACATCTGTTTGTGGGTAAGAAATAACCCTTGTCCTGAAACTAGACTCTATTCATTTTCCCAGTAATCCAAAGCTTAGCTGGGGGACATGGGAATTGTGGTGGTCTGCTGCACATGCTAAAGCCCAGCTTTGGAGAGGATAGAGGCAGGACTCTCTGGTGACCACTGTCTGCCTGTAGAGAGCAATTTGTAACCCTGGGTGGTTCTTAGCAAGATTAAATTGAAGACTGGAAAATAACCAAACTAAAGCAAGAGAACTCAATTAAACACTGAAATCTGGAAAAGAAAACCAAAACAAAAAAATTCCAGCACGTTTCCTCCTGTAGTCCCCCTTAATAAATAAAGCACAAAGACATTGGAAACTGAAAGTTTGATGAAGTTGAAACTGGACCAAAACCCAGTACTCACAGAGCCAGGGAAGGCCAAACCTAGTTCATGTACCAGGTTGTGGATAGAGGGGTTATATACTACAAAATCAACTGGAAAATGCTAAGTCATATTCAAGTCTACTTATATCTATTATGCTTCTTTCAGAAGAATTATAGTCTCATTAAAGTGTGAAATACTAAAATTAAATCCTTCAGCACACTTTCCTGAGAGAAAGGAAAAATCAAGCACTAGTTACCATCTACATAAGTGGTCTTTGTAAAGGATCAGGTAGAATATTGTGGCAGTGACCCAACCAGCTGCCCCCATGAGAGCTGGAGAAATAACCTGGGCAGATTTTTCTTCCCAGGATAGTGAAGCTGAGGAAGATGGAGGCAGCATGCTTGAGGGGAATTCCCTCTCTGCCNTAAGAGTCCTGGACCCTACTTATGACCACCCCCTTCCCTTCCCTATAAAACCCTATGTAACAAACCCCTTGGGGTCTCTCTGATAGCCCATATCCTGAAGAAACAATAAAAGTCTGGGTGCTGATATCAGGGGTCCATTCTTTCTTCTTTGCTTTTACCTGCTTTATTTATAATGACGGGTGCTCTGCCTAACACTGCGAAAGCAATACCTAGGTATATAGATAAGCAAAGAGATAGCGCTCCTCCGAGCAGCGAGACGCTTATCTGACCTAAGGTGCTAGGTAAAGATTGCACGGCAGAACAACGGGCAGTTTTGTGGACCCCAAAAGCGTTAGAATATCATTAGAGATTTTTAACTTTTTATTTAATGGTGGTGAAGGATAAGTAAGCAGACATTTTTCATGAAAAAATTTAATGCCTTTTAATGTTTAATGTTGTTCAAGACATTTGGAGAGTTACATAAATAGGTCCCATCAAGCACAGAAATTCTTTTAACTGCACATGCAAATTGCAGTATCAGACATGAACAGGGATGGATGTCACTCTGCTGTGGCCTTTGTGTTCCAATGCTTGCTTGAATCCTTGGATGCAGGATGTTCTTGGAACTGCATAGCTGGATATGCTATATAGATATAGCCATAGATACAGTTGATGTTAATGTGATTCAACATATTCTCTCGTCTTTCAAAATTATGTCACTATTGGCAGTCACTGCAGCCACATTTCCACCAGAAAGTTTTCAGACATTTATTCTGCTGATAATGAAGGGGAAGTTAATTTTAAAATATTATTTACTTATTTCTCCCCAGTGTTTGTGTAGATGATAAATTTACTAGCAGAATGGTTTGCACCAGACAGGGACCAGAACAACAGAGAAAGATTTCAACCCATGTGGAAATAGGTGTGCTTTTATAAGTTTTCCTGCTCTGCAGTGAGACACAGGGGACTTACAATGTTTCCATGCATAGGTAAAATAGTAAATTACTCCACAGCATTTCGGTGTAAGAACACCTCCCTGAGATGTGGAAATTCTAGGTCCAAGGTCTTACTTTACCTAGTTCAGAGCAGGAACTTAAATATCACTCTCACGCATTACAGGTGAGATCTATAATGATTTAGTAATTTCTCTAGAGCAACAAATATTAATTTTTAAAAGTTGGAAAACTGAAAAGAGGCCTGAGGAAGATGCATCTCATAAGAGTCTCATGGTTTTAGTATACATCCAAGACAGAAAAAAATCGGGGTTACATTGTGTTTTGAAGTGGGAAGTTGGATGGGTTTAGGGGGACATGATGTTTCCCAATGAAAGTCATAGACAAGTTTCAGCCACAATGAATCATCACATTCCTCAGGGAAAGGAAAGGAAAAAAAAAAGAAAAAAGGAAAAAACCCCAAATCCTCCACCACTTCCTTGGGAGGTTTCCAGTCAATTCTAGTATGTGCTAGATCCACACAATCTGCTGAATATTGTGGGCATATTTCCATTGATCTCAAAAAGACTTTTCATAAGGCACAGGTAAATCAAATATGGTTATTTCAAGAGATTTAAGGATTATGCAGAGAGAAGAGATATAGAGGGGGGAAACTTGATTCTTAAAATGAGAGGGAAGAAGAAATGTGGTAAGTCACCCAGACCACATTTGAGTCAGGAAACATGCATTGGGTGTGGAGAAAGTAGAGATCGCTGGACTCTAAAGCACACTACTCTCAAATTTCCAAAGATACTGGAGGCAGACATTCTGAAATTGGTTTAACTTTGAGTCACCATGTTCCAATACTTGTAAAAGTGAAGAGTAGACGATGAGTGAAATGAACAGTTTCTTTGCCTGAAAACTATCCTGTTCTTCGCTCATAGGGAAGGCATGAGTGAGTCACAGCATAAAAGATACGATGGTTTAATGTGCAACAAGAAAGAGAGCAGGAACGGGTGAAAAGCTGACCTTTCACACACATTGGGAATGACAGAGGAAAGCTCAATCCACTTCATTCCTTAAATACATAGCAAGATAAAGACTCAGGACTGACTCTTCCAACAAAAGAATTTCCTTTTTGCTCACAGTGGTCAAGGGCATTACAAAGGAATTTCTCCAACCATATCCTTCATATTTGTAGTCAAAGAAACTTTTGCCAACTGTGCTAGTGGATGGAGGATGAAGTTACTGAATCATCTTTACACCTATTGAGTCCATGACAGTGCAGAGAGCCAGACCATTGGGGCGTCCAAATCAGGTAGAAAAAGCTTGCTTATTCAATCAAACAAGAAGTCAAATATGAGTAATAGGTCAACCATAAAAGGTCTGAGACGTTGATCTTGAAGAAAGGCTGGGAATGGAGACATGCCAAAAGCTTGGGAACACTTCAAAATAAGTTTGCAAGGCTAGCTTTGCTATTGCCAAAACCACTGATTCATTGAAGGTAAAATTCTTTGAGTAAGCATTTCCAGAAATATTTGCATTGTTTTCCTATCAGTTCATGCCAGTTTCATGCCAGTTCTCAGGTGTCAAGCTTTTTAGCTTTGCAAAGTAGAGGATCCCTTAGTTCCATTCATTACCAAAAATGTTTTCACCCAGAGGAGGAGCTGTAAGGCTCAAAAGCCATTCAAACTTTCACAGATAACTAAGAGTGTCATTTTCCAAAGTACTCACAAGTCAGGTACTTACAATCCCTTCACAAACGAATATGAAAACTTGTATGATTAAAAATTAACTGGGTGCAGCCAGCTGAAGAACTGCAGAACTGACTTGTATTTAAATCACGGCATGATATAATGAAGCTTCCTTGTCTTTGGTTGTGCCTATACCACAAACATTGATCATAAAAGAATGAAAAATACATTTTGTTTAATAACAAGGAGGAAGCCCTATGAAAAGTTCATCAAGGACTCTAATTCCTGCTTCAGCCTGTTGCTGATGCCCTAGGAGTCTAAATTTTAGAAGATTAAGCATCAAAGGGTTTCTAGGGAGAACTAGGGGGAAACAATACTAGGACTGCACTATTCTCATTTATTGATGCACAGAAACAAAAGCAGCAGAGTTTAAGCAGCATCAGTTCACATTAGAAGCTTGTGGTAGGATACTCTACCCATTTCCTGAGTCAGAGACTCGTGTCTCAACCACAAGACTATCATTCTTCCCTATAGATACTTTCCCTTAATCCCTGAGGGCTGGTAATATTTAGTGGACAGAATTACATTTTTGTTGTTCTGTTTTTTCAGATGCTCTTTGTGAAGCAAGATAACCATGTGTTAGAGGAAAGGTCATATTTCCTGATGAGGTCAACAGCAGAATGTCCGGAATCTGGCTGGCACTGTAACACACACTTAGTCCTACAAAGTAAATCCTTTTGAACAATATATAGAGAAATAATTTCTCCCATTCACCTTAATTTCACACTCTGTACCTTGAGAGAAAGCAGTGTTTCCTTATAGAGCACATTCATATCCCAGGAGGAAAACATTAGAAAAAAAATTTATTCATATAAATTTGGGATTATTATTCTTATGGGTTTATTACCATTAGACCTTATGAGGAAGAGATCTAGAGAGGTTGCCATTTAAATGGGTGGGAGTTCTACTGAGAATGCCTGCAAACAACTTCAGCCTCATGGGGCACTGACTTCTGTTGAAAGAGATAGATATTGGCTCTGTGTCTCTCCCAGGAAAAGTAAGGAGGGTGGAAAAGGACATATTTCTAGTAGAAGGGAGGGTGATAAACTTGTACCTTCTTCTCTGCTCCTCCCAAAATGTGTGTGGTATATTCTACGCAACACTAAAAGTCATTCTTATGTAGCCAAACAGCTATCGTAGCCTCCATGGAATTGCAAACAGACCAATTAAAACAAACAGACTGCAGCCCCAGCGTGAATGGAGGCAAAGGGTGGTACTGTGGGTGCTCCAGGGACTGGATTTTCCCTGGGTGTCCTCTAGTCAACAGAAGCAGAGGGACAGAGCTGCAGGGCAATCTGAGCTGCCCTTGGGGGCTGCCCATCTCCTCTGCTGATGATCAAAGGTATGTACATTGACTTGTAAAACGAAATATCGCCATTACCCAAAATTTGGTTTTATGAACAACCTCACCATAACATAAAACTGATTTGCAAAATGGAGAGGTGGTTTAGAATTTTTGTGATGGAATAACAGCCACAACATTATGGCCTGTATAAATAACACTTTAATATCTTCCATCTTCAGGCAGGAGGAAGGGGATTTTAAACTCTGACAAACACCCGAACACAAACCCCAGCCTATGGAGTCACAGACTGGAGGGCTTGAACACAAACAGAGCCAGTTCCCTTTGCATAAATTTTGGAAAGCCAGGTTAATTTAGATTGAATTTTCCACTTTGCAAGAAGCTAACATAATGAAAGTAAAGCTGAACCTGCGCTTGCTCAGTTGTAAACTGTTGAATGGCCCTAACCAGAAACCAATAACTTTGTGTGTATGTAGGGAAATAACCCCCTCAAATGCTCAGTGTTTTGGATTCATTTTGTGAAATGGAAGCCTTGTTCCATAGTCACCCTCTCTGAGAATGCCATTTCCCTCTGCTATACATGCTCACACAAATGCCCACACCTGTAAATTAGGCTTTGAATGCCAAGAAGTCCTTTGCTGGACATGTTCCAGCAGAAAAACTAAAACCTTTTCAAGAAAAAAAAATGTGGTTTTCCTCTTTCCCACACTCCATTCCTGATTTTTGGGTTAGGCAGGAGGTAGATAACTTTGACTTATACTCATGTTGCTGCCAGTTTCTTCAACACATTTATTCATGTTTGCACTGTCTTTGTTTCAGTGATGTGTTGTGTAATGTGAGCAAGCAGAAAGCCAACTATGCACCAACAGGAAGGCTTAGAGTGCTCTGATTTTTTGGCATGATGTGATGAATTGTGAGCTGGGTTTGCAGTATCTGACAGTTAACTCCTTGGCATTGCATGTGTATGCTGGAGACCAGAGCCCTGAATAACCTAACTCAGAGTATAGCTGGGACCAAACCATGACTTCATTCATCCCTTGTGCACACGTGCTCGGTGCAGGGAGCATTCAGGACTCGCTTGAGTGTGTGTCCTGTACTCAGGGGCAGCACCACACTCTGCCCTTAGCATGTGCTGCAGAGCTAAGACAAGGAGATCCATGCAGGAATATGTGCCATGTGGACATTAGAAATTACTGATGGACAACAAAGACTTAATTGTACCTTCACCTTGTTCCACAAACACACACTATAGCTGCTGTAACCTGAGCACTGAGAGCCAAGCACTCCATTGCTGGAGATGATCAAGGTTAAAAAAAATCAAAAGAATAAAGCTAAGGAAAAAACCTGAGACCTCTTGAATCTCTTTGCCAATCAGATGTATTAACGATAGTACCCCAAAGTTGTAATACTGCTGTTTTCTGACCAGGCATCTTCAGCTTCGCTCCTGTATGTTCATCTTCCCTGTGACCCCACTGCCTTGGGCTCAGCCCTGTCTTCAGTCACAGACTTAAAGGCTGTAAGGAAAAGCTTATGACCCCATTTCCTACATGGGGAAGAATATATTTAAGGGCATTTACCAGCCTAACAAATCAGCCTAGCAGACAGCTGTGAAAATGTCACAGTATGTTTCTCCGCATCATTAGAAGCCAAGATGTCAGTTCCTCATCGATATGAGGGACCAGTAGGATTTCCTTACTTTGCAGGAACCCCGTGAGTAGCTCAGAGATTGTGGTAACAAGGTATTTTAGATGAGACATTGACCTCCTGCCTCTGGCGGGGAGAGCACAGGACAGCTCTGAGCCATAGGGTTTGTTTGTCAGCTAATTTACTGCTTTTTTGTTAACGAAGTTCTGCTGAGGTCCATGCCATGAGTCAACCAACCAGCTGTGAAACAAAGCTCAGTTCCATAGGATTTTACCAGCTACCTTTCCACTGAGTCAGAGATAACAGGCACTGCACTCTGGAAGGTGTTTCAGGGTATTCCTTTTCCTTCTTGTGTCTTGGAAGCATTTGTGCACAGACTCAGGGTTGTTTCTCATGGTTCATGAAAGGAAGGGCTCCTGAAGTCAAAAGCTGTCCGTACTTTCCAAATGAGGAGTCAAGTACCTGCTGCAAGATTCCCAAACAGAGTTCATCTTGTCAGATACCTAGTTCTGTGGCATCCTCTGTGCAATCCCCAAAAGCTTTATGCAGCCATAGCTCTTGCCCAGTGGAGTGACCAGCAGCACATATGCTGTTCAGGACCTGTTGCACTCAGGGTCAGCAGCTCACTCAGCTCTGGGTGACTGTACACACCATTCAGCACAGCTTCATGAAAGGAAAATCCTGCTTATCAAACCTGATTTCTTTCTATGGCAAGGTAACCCACCCAGCTGACCAAGGGAAGCCAGCTGATGTTATCTTTGTAGATTTCAGTAAAGCTTTCCATACTGTCTCTCACAGGACCCTTCTGGACAAAATGTCCAACCCACAGCTGGATAAACACATCCTGAGATGGGTGAACAACTGGCTCATGGGTTGGGCACAAAGGGGTTACAGTGAATGGGGTGACATAAGGCTGGGGATCTGTCAATAGTGGGGTTCCACAGGACTCCATCCTCTGCCCTGTGCTCTTCAATATCTTCATTAATGACC
This sequence comes from Pomatostomus ruficeps, assembly GCA_013400735.1. NCBI lineage: Eukaryota > Metazoa > Chordata > Aves > Passeriformes > Timaliidae > Pomatostomus > Pomatostomus ruficeps. Next base: position 27,886 of record VYZT01022210.1, read on the forward strand.
TGGATGCAGGACTGGAAGGGATGCAGGGCAATTTCACAGATTATACAAAACTGGGAGGAGCTGTTGACTCACTCAAAGGCAGGGGGTCCCTGCAGAGAGACCTCACAAATCAGAGGACTGGGCAATCACCAACCATGAGATGTTCAAAAAGGGAAATTCTGGATTCTACACCTGGGATGGGGCAATCCTGGATGGACAGACAGACTGGAGAATGAGATGCTGGAAAGCAGCACTGTGGAAAGGGGCCTAGTGGTTCTGGTCTGTGGAAAGTTGACCAGGAGTCAGCAGTGCCCTGGCAGCCAGGAGGGCCAACCCTGTCCTGGAGGGCATCAGACACAGCATGGCCAGCAGGGCAAGGAAGGGGATTGTCCCGCTCTGCTCTGCACTTGGGGTGGCCTCACCTCGAGTGCTGGGGGCAGTTTGGGGTGACACAAAGAAAGAAATTAAGCCATTAGAGAGTGTCCAAAGGAGGGCAACAAAGATGGTGAAGAGCCTTGAGGGGAAGCCTTGTGAGGAGCAGCTGAGGTCACTTTTTCAATTCAGACTGGAGGAGACTGAGGAGAGATCTTATTGAAAGATACAACTTCTCTCTAGTGACCAGTGATAGGACCCAAGGGAATGGCCTGAAATTCTGTCAGAGAAGGTTTAGGTTGGATATTAGAAAATGGTTCTTCATCCAGAGGCTCCCCAGGGTAGTGGTCACAGCACCCGCCTAACAGAGTTCAAGAAGTGTTTGGACAATGCTCTCAGGCACAGGGTGTGAGTCTTGGGAATGGTCCTGTGCAGGGCCAGGAGTTGGACTTGGTGATCCTGGTGGGTCCCTTCCAACTCAGCATATTCTGTGATTCTGTGATTCCCTTCTGGATTGAAGAGCCAGACTGTTTATACAACTGCAGCCTCTTTGCACCGAGAGATACCTAGAGCAACCAACTATGAATTTAGTCTTTTAAGTCTATTTCATCCTTCCAAATGCATGTTGTAACATATTTACCATTAGTAGAGCTTAAGTCATCAGATCTTAGCTGAGAATGGAGATGAATTATAGCCTGAGATTCACTACTTAGCATTTTAAATGCTCCACAGACAGTATCTTCCTGATCTGCTCAGTGCAGGCTCTGGTTTTTGGGGAAGTTTTGCAACTTTATTTAACATGGAGAAGCTCTGTCAGTTCCTGCAGGGACTCCTGATGATCTCTGCTTGTCCCTGTGTAACTTTTGTTAGTCTGGTTGCTTTTCAATTATCTGTCAGTCCACAACCAACAGCAGCCTTGAAAGAATTGATTGAAAGCCTCACAGTCAAATGGCATAAATCTGGAACCAAGGAGGAGATATTTTTATTCACAATCCACAGAAATAGAGAAAAAAATGGAAAAAAAAATTAACACCACAAGTTAAAGGTAATGGAAAGGAAGTTAAACTTAAATACATGGATTCAAATAACAGGGAGTTGCAGTTTTCTACTTGTTTTCTACCTGTTTCTTTCCTACCAGACAGCAAAAGTGTGAGTTCATCTACTAGAAATATTTATAGGATGGTGTATAGAAATTTTGCAGTTCCTATGATAAAACAAACCTCCCAAGATAAATATTATTAAATGACCATTGGAAAACATGAAATGATATAATGAAGTTTTTATTAATAGTTAATAAAGGACAGACATAAAGCAAAACCCTACATCCATTTCCCCTTCACTGCTGCAGTCTAGCATTCTTTAATGTTGTTACACAACCACCCTAGGGGGAAGAAAAGAAAGGTTATTCCACATTTTACTCATTCACAGAAGGAGAAGTCACTCCCATTCAAATAGAGAGGATGAAGCTGTATGCTATAGATCTTGCTTTTCTCTCTCTCAAAACCATCTTCCTCTCCTTTGCCAGATCTGATGTTCATCAGACCATTTCCTGAATCCAATTCATCTCACAAGCCTGGCAGACAACTAACATGGGAAAAGTGTGAATATTTTTCTGCATGAATTGAACTGGCTGAACCAAATATCAGCTGAGCACCAAAGCATGTAAAGAGAAGGAAAGACCCAGGTGCAGAAAGAGGAATTAAGAAAAGAGGGAAGAGGTTTGCCTTTTTTTGACAGCAGTTGATAACTTCATTCAGAGACCATATCAGAGGAGGGAACTGGATCTGGTTCATGCCCTCAACAGAGTCATCCTATATCTCATATTAGTTATGGGCAGGGCTTAACCCCTCGTGTTCTGAGAAGGATGTTTTATGGTCTGAGCTAGCAGGCTGAGAGCTGGAAGATTCATAGGCACTATTCCTTGTTGTGTGTAGGGATACATGTGTATGAGAGAATATTCTATACAGCCCTGAGCAAAAGGGCAGCATGCATTTCCGAGGAAAACGGGAATTCAGTCAAACACTAAATTTTATTCAGCAGCTACTTACTGTAAATGGCCATTTTATACCTTGGAGAGAAAGAAATCTCTTTTAAAAGCTCAGCTCCTTCATTAAGGTGTTAGGTGTTATTCTAAGGATGCATTTACCTGAAACATAGAAAATGCTTAACTTTTTTTTTTATGGAGCATTATTCTAGTAAGGCACATTATTTTGTGACCTTCAAAAAAGTTTTGCTGGCACAAGTGACATGGTGGTGAAAAAGCAACCAACACCCAGCCTCATAATTTGACTTTTCCAAGATAGCCAACATATTATGTAAAGACGCACAAAGAAAGTCATGCAGAAAACCAAATACACCCCAAACAAAGTCAAGAAAATCTAAGAGAAAACTGAAATTCACAATCCCACCATTTAATATAGTAAAATTTTGGGAAAAATATAAAATTATTTAAGTACCCTTAAAATCCTGCAAAGCAGAAAAAAACCCCAAAGACACAATCTAGTGTTTTTCAACCAAATCACCTTTTAAAAGACCAAACAAGGGAATGCAATTTTCCTGCCCCAAACTGCACAGTTAAGGGGTTGTTTTTGTTTTCCTCACTTGACCAGTTTTATACTGTAGAGCCTCTTTTTGTAGTCTTTTTTGTCATGCCCGTAGCATAACAGCCCTTGGTAACAGCAGCACACGCACCACATTATTGCAGCCAGTAGCCCTGTCAATTAAGCCACAATGGCTTTAAAAGAGAAACATGCTTGCTTTCTTCTCTGTTTTCTATTATGTTTCCTCCCAGTCCCTGCATCAAATCAAATTGTTCAATTACACTGAAACTTCCTAATTGCTGGTCTCCCACCCTTTGTGATCTCCCTTTCCCATTCTGCAGTGCTGAACCCAGTTTTCCCAAAGCACTTTCCTCACTGTGGGATTGGAGTGGTCCTTGGTTGTGGTGTAGAAGAACTCAGAAGCTGGAGAATGTGTGACAGGAAGATACAAAGTTCAAGACCCTCCTGCATTTCTCAGGTGAAAGTACTTCCCAGGTTATACCTGTGCTGAACAGAGCTGGGCATGGCTGCCAGAGTCCTTCTCCATCAAACCAGGTGTGGTGAGACTGCACACCACACAACTAGAGATGAGTATGGGCCAGCTGTATGCAAACTAGGGTGTCTCCTGCCTTCCCAGGGACTCATCTAATGGGCTGAAACAAAATTTTGCCTCCTTGTTGTCTGCAAACTATCTCAAAAGAGGTGTAGCCAATGTCTGGCTCTCAAACCTTTTGGATCCAGTCCCACATCCATAGTCTCACTAGAGTCCACTTTACTGCCATGTAATAGCTACTTGCTTGGATGAAAAGAAGCTGTACTTTCTCCCACTGGGAGAAGCCTAGGCAGTATATTCCATTAAGTTCTATTTATTTTCATCTTGACCTGAATCATGGGGATTGAAGTCTCATCTCCCATGGAGTCCTGTTAACCAGGAGCAACTTCAGTAAGGCCAGTGGAGTATCATTACACGGCCAGGTGCTTTTCCTTCTAGCACAGTAGGGCAATGAAAGTGCTTGAAGGCAACAGGGGACCACCTTACAAGGAGGCAACAGTCATATATAAATGGATTTTAAAACCTTTCCTTTTGCACCTACGGAGTTGTGCAAAGTGGTAATAATGAGGCATAATATTGCACTGCACTTCTCTGGATATTTGTTAAATAAAAGGTGAGCACGGAACATTATGTCATTGTGTGGCCAAGCAGCACAGTAGCCACAGCTGAACTATACAGAACTTTGCCCTGTGTAGGCCTCTAATGCAAATGTCATTTTGGATGTGGGTTTTTTCCAGTTCTGTGAACTAATGTAACATTTTCATAATGTGAAACTAAGAATGTGTGTCAACTTCCTTCAGTACAACATCAGGGTTTGCAGGTGCAAAGTCTGCCATGTACAGGGGCATACGGGGGCCAAATCCAGGGCAGTCTTGTTTGTGCTGACTATTGGAAAATCTGGAACATATGCTATCCCCCAGGTATCACTCAAGATAGTGCAATTTGGCACTTTTCCAGGTCATGCTACACACCATGTTAGCATTTAAACAATACTGATTGACTGTCCTGTACTGTCCCTTCTCCAGACATTTTTATTCACTGGTAGCCTAGGTCCACTTGATTTTGCAGAAGCATTGAACTAGCAGTGGAGCACAACTTGACCATTAACTTGCTGACTGAAGGACAATTGGTGAAGAGCTCTGAAACTCAGAGGCAAGATGCTCTGTGAGGAGAAAATGGTATGACTGTACCTTGTTCATCACTCTGACAAGCTATGACTCAAATACACATGTCAAAGACTGAACTGAATGAAAAGAGCTTTTTCTTTTCAGATTTTTTTTTCCTTCAGATAAATGATAGCTCCACTTCACTGACTGAAGTGCATATAGCACTGCTCAAAATTAAAACCACTGTAGAAGCTGAAGGACTTAATGTGCTAATAGAAATGTCCCTACTTTTTGCGGTCTATATTCCCATCCTTTGAAGAATATAATCTAGAAGAGGATGAAATTTTAGGCCTTATTCTGATTAGACAGGTGTAGCATCACTGAGCCTCTCTGACAAGTGACAGCAGCCAAATGGGGAAGAGAAACAAAACAAAAGGCAAAATTATATCACAAACATAACCTAAAATATTCTGACAGGAAACAAAAAAAAAGTGTGAAAATATTTATTTGCTTGAAATATGCTGATATGTTCCATACCATTTATTAAAATACTCTGCCTCCTGCCCTCTCTTCCCATCATTCTGAAGCTGCTGTAGCCACACAGTGCAATGGTGCTGTGATTTAGACAAAGGTAACCTTTATGAGCCCCAGGAGTGCAGCCTTCCGACACGGGCACTTCACAGGCACAGAATGAATCATTTCCCAGAGACGAGGAACAAGAAGTCAGCTCAGATGGATGGACTGAGAGGGACCAAGGTGATATTGGCCTGACAAGCTGAAGTAGCAGCATATCACATATCAAATTGTTTTTGAAAGTTTTGTTGGTGTTACAGGAGAGATTTTATGCTGCCTTTTCATCCTGGTTGTTGTGTGACATTTTAAAGAGAGGGACTCAAAGCTCTAATCCCTTTCTGAGAGCAAAAGGATGTTTGAGTAGAGAGAGTTGTCTGCTACTTGTCAGATTCATCCACCAGCCTCCTGGGCTGGATTCAGCTATCAGTTCACTTAATGGTTTTAGCCCTGTTTCCCACAGTACCTTTAGCAAGTGATTCTCCCTTCCTACCAAATATCTCTTTGGTCCAAGAACTCAGATCACCACAGATCAACGTTGCAAGACAACAGTGATGGAGGTCACAGACTTTATGGTTCTTTCCCACCTTTATACGGAAGATGTATAAGGGCTTTTTTTTTAATTTATTATTTAGAAAAAAATACATTTTACTTTGTTTATATAAAAAATGTATTTTCTATATTTGGAGAAAGAATACTGATCCCATAGCCTGATTTGGAAGTCAAGCATCCCCTGTCACATATTGGTTCATCCTTTTAGCAGTAAACCACTTGGAACAGGACCCCAGGGAGCTTACTGAGACCTGGGATCTCCTGAGAGGGACTTTGGAAAGTTCCATTTCTTCAGGCATTGCTCAGGATTCTTAGTGCCATCCATTATCATGGGTGAGTGAGAAATATCTCCTTCTTATTCCCTTTTGGACATGCGTATGAGGGAAGGTAAAAGCTAGTGCTTTTCACATCCTGTGACTTTTATGCTGATTACACAAGGAAATACTCAAAGGCCATTCATAACCCAAGGTAGACCCTTTCTAAGGCACCATAGCCTTAATTTCCCGTCTAATTTCAGAGTTCTCAATAGTGACCCCAAGGGGGACTCCAACTTTGAACATCCCCTTTCTGTCTCTACTTGGCTTTTTATGTCACAAGTATTTCTGTATTTCACAATATCCTGTGCTTGGCTTGGGCAGAAAGGGTTTCTTCCCCAGCAGGTACTTTAACTTGAGATGTATTTTTATGTCACCACTGAATTTAGTTCAGTATGTCTGACCACTGCAATACCTACTTGGTCCCCTTTCTCATCTCCAGATGAATTAATACCACTAATTGTGAAAGGGTCATTTCCCTAATTATACCATTTTACCCTTGTTGCCCACACCACACCTTCAGAGTTTAGCAATTAATACAAATTGGAGAGTACAGATGAATCACTCAGAAGTTCAATAGCTGCCTAACTTTCCTCATTTGACTTGCAAGAGAGGCTATGTTTTTTTGCTCATGCCACACTCCCAGGCCTGCAAAGTGCTCTTCAGCAGAAACACTGTTCTGTGCAACGCTTGGTTTCCCTGTCAGACCGCGGGCAGGGGAGTCTCATTTGTGTGGGCTGTCCCCGTTTTCACCTCGGGCTGCACGCTACACCAGAATAGGAAACATGAGTCAGAAAGGTTAAGGGTTAAACGGTTAAAAACAAAAGAAGAGAAAATTCATTCAGAAAATAGTGGTTTCTAATGGATGAGAGGAAGTACTGTACAATTTCTTGTAAAGTCACAATGGCCAGCTCATCAGAGGAAACTCCTCCTATCAGAGGCTTGTACAATGCCTCCTGGAACCTGAACAGCTGCCAAGTCATGACCATGCAGTTAAGGGAGTGAAACAAAGAACCTCAAATCAAGGGCACATTTCCATCTTCCTGTCCAGCTAGCTCCTTTTTTTTTCTTCTTCCCCTTGCATTACTTGTTTTATATCAACATAAGCCCCATAAGCCCTCTTAGTGATTTTCTTTTTTTTTTTTTTTTTCCTCATTATTCTTCTGGCTTTCTTATAAGCTGAAAAAAGAGCTTCTCTACATGGAAGCAAAGCCATGGTTTCCACAAGACTTGCTGAGCCAACCTAATCATTTACTGATTTGGAAGGAGGTCCTGAAGAAGCTGCCCCATTCTCCCAGCTTGGCTTCATGCTCTTAACTGCTTATGTTGAGGCTGGCACTTACCAGACCTCCTCCCGTGACCTCGTTAACTCAATAGTCTGCTCAAAAACATCTCAGCATAAACTCCAGCAGCTTTCTGCTGTGTCAGCCCTGAGGGATGGCACTGAATAGCAGAACCAACAAAGGGCTGGGGTGCAGGCCAGAGATGGATGGCCACAAAATCTCTCCCTTTTGGTTGTGAGAAACCAGTAATTCAGCACAGCTCTCCAGGAAACCGCAGCTTCAATATGCCTGTGATAGATGCTCGTCCTAGATTACAGTGTGTTGAGGTCCCTACACTGTTTACATACATGCATTTGGTGAAAGGCTGACTTTGTAGGCTCAGAGATGGGACTTTCCTGGGATTTCTATCTTGGTAGACCTTGTGGAATAATAATTTTAAATAGGTTCTTCAGACCTTTATTTGTTCCTTCTCAGCATCCCCTTAAAACCATTTTCTACCACAGAGCTTTCAAGAAAAAGCCAGTGTTGACCTCTCGCAAATGTAATTTGCCTTAAATGACCCAAGAGTTGCACAGCCTTGCCCTACTTAACCCAGGTTGGTTCTTCATTTTCTTTTTTATTACTGCAAACTCTTTGGAGTAAGAATGGTCAATTCCAGCTGCAATGCTTGGTATCCAGTAATTTACTACTTTACCATGAAAAATCAATTCCTATAAAGGAAGTTACTTGAGAGTGTCTTCTCCACACCCTTTCTTCAAAGCGTAGGCATAGGTTTTCCTCAGCTGGTTGTTTAAATATCTTCAGAGATGAAATCACTATAGCCTCTCCTTCTCATCCATTCCAAGCCTCCATTCTTTTCACCATGAGACTGTCCAACATCGATGTGCTTAATGTTCTGCTTGATTTTCTGTTCCTGAATTTATGCCCATCACTTCTTGTCCTGTCTTCCACAGACATGGAAAATTTAATTTTTTCCTCCTTGTAGCAGTCTCTAAAAACTGAAGACTATTACATTGTACTGGAGTTTTCTCTTCTTTGGGATTAGAGTCCCAGCTGTCTCAAACTTCTCTTACAAGTTCATATTTTCTAGGTTTCTGGCAGTAAACAATGGGGTTTTTTCACAGCTTTCTTCTGGAAGCTTGACAATTAGTCTACCACTTTGTGACTGTGCTGTCATGATGGAAAGAGCATTTCTGCACTTATCTAAAGGTTCAGGAGTAAAGAGTTATCATAGATCCTAATGAGAAATAGGAAGCTTATCTTTCCTCTTTTTCCCCCAACATCAGGGCCTTGTCATCTCGTGTGCAGCTGAGGATGCAGTCTAGCTCAAAATACTGATTTTTGCAGCTGCCTGATTAGTTATTCCCCTCAGTGTATGCATGTATTCCTAGATGCATGCTGTAGACTGTTCCTGAGGGATGACTCCAAAGTGCCAAACACAGCACTTCTCTGTTCTTAAATAGCATCATATTGACTTTGGCAAGATCCTTTGCATCTTTCTTCTTGTTCTCCATCACACCTGTAGCCTCTTCTGGCCACTGAGATTGGAGGTTTAGTAAGTATATTTTATTGCAGAAGATACATGTCAACAGTACAAGATAGAAAACAGCCCCTTGTAGAAACACACTGAGTAAAACTTTCCATTTAGAAATAAATCACAAATAACTGTTTTCTGAAAACAGTATTACAGATAGTTTTGCTTACTACAGTTCTATCTTGCACTATCTCTATGGTATCTATCTTCTATTTTCTAGTCCTCTCATCCATAGAAAGGGCATATGAGTCAGAGTAAAAGGTCTTACTAGAAAATTAGAATATTTACTGCTTCACCCTTATTCCCAAAGTACCTTATTGTGAGATGGAAGAAATTCAAAAGGGTTTGATAATTTTTTCCAGTTTTATTTCCTTTTCAGTTCCTGCAAGATACAGCACAATTAATTCCCAAAAAGAAGTATAAGTGTCCCCAAATTTCTTGAAAGATGTACAGCAATATCAATACAGTCAATGACTGCTTTTCATGAGATTGTTTCACACACTTCACAAGCATGTCTAAATGAAGTAGAAAGCCATATAACTCAGATGCTGACAATACTGCTAGGTTTTTCCATGACTCAACCTAAATCTAACTTATTGGACAGCCTTCTGCTGAGTTATTTTTAGCTTTTATCAACTCATGCATTTTCTTCCTGCAAGCTGAGCAAATTTCCACAAAGTCTCCTCAGAGCAGAGGCTGCAAATATGAAAAGAAAAAAAAAAGTGTCAAAGATTCCTTAGCAGATATTATTTAGCAAAAGAGAATGATGTTGGGTTGTCAAGAGATACTGTGTGTTGTATGTTGCCTTTAATAGTTTTAGGGGTAACAGGTCAGTTGCTGAGTTGTTTTGGTTTGATTTGGGGGGTTTTGGTTGGGGTTTTTTTGATTTTCAACAGAAATTAGTGGGATTAGAGAGACTATTCAATCGCAGGAAACAGTCCAAATGAATGCAGCAGAAAGCGGTCTTCATTTAAAAACTAAAAGTACAGTCCTGATTAGATTTTGACTGTCTTTTGCAGTAAAACTATTTTCTTCATCTTCACTGATCTGAACTGTAGCTATTGGCAAAGCCATTATTGTTGCATGGCATGGAGGAGCAATTGCTAGAAAGTAACAGAGAAATAATTAAAATAGTGTGTATTCCTTTGTAGGTAGTTTGCGTTAAAAGTAGGCTCCTGGGCTTCTGTGATGCAGATACTCCTTTTCTCACAGTTTTAGGCTATGTCACTTCTAAGGTTTTTGAAGTAGAGATTGTCAGAATAGACTTGTTCACTTGGAAGGGAACTACAATGACTGCCTAGTCCAGCCTGACCACATCAGGGCTGACCAAAAGTTAAAAGATGTTCTAAAGGGCATTGTCCAAATATCTCTTAAACACTGATAGGCTTGAGGCCTTGAGCACCTCTCTAGGAAGCCTGTTCCAGTGTCTGACCACTCTCTTGGTATAGAAATGCTTCCTAATGTTCAGTCAGAAACTCCCCTGGCACAGCTTTGAACCATCCCCTCGTGTCCTGTCTCTGGATACCAGGGTGTGGTGGATTGACCCTGGCTGAACTCTGGGTGCCCACCAAAGCCAACCTGTGAGTCCCCTCCACAGCTGGACAGGGCAGACTAAGCATAACAAAAGGCTCATGGGTTGAGATAAGGGCAGAGAGAGATCACTCACTTCAGTTAGCATCATGGGCAAAACAGGCTTGAGTTAGGGAAATTAGTTTAATTTATTACCAATTACATCAGAGTAGGATAATGAGAAATAAACCAAAATTTTAAAACACCTTCATCCTTACCCCTTCCTTCTTCCTCATCTTCACTCCTAACTTCTCTCTCTTTCCCTCCAGCAGAGAAGGGGGATGGAGAATGGGGTCTCTGATCAGTTTATCACACATTGACTTTGCCACTGCTTCCTCTTCAGAAGGAGAACTCACACTCTTCTCCTGCTCCAGCACAAGGTTCCTCCCACAAGAGATAGTCTTCCACAAACTTCTCCAACATGAGTCCTTCCCATGGGCAGCAGCTCCTCATGAACAGTTCCAGCATGGGACACTCCCACAGGACACAGTCCTTCAGGAACAGGCTGTTCTGGCATGGATCCCTCATGGGGTCACAGGTCCTGCCAGCAAACCTGCTCCAGTTTGCGCTCCTTTTTTCATGGCACCACAGGTCCTGCAAGGAGCCTGCTGCAGTGTGGGCTTCCCACAGAGCCTCCTTGGGCATCCATCAGCTCCAGCGTGAGCTCCTCCCTGGGCTGCAGATGGACCTCTGCTCCCCAAGGACCTCCATGCCTCAGGGGCACAGCTGCCTCACTATAAGCTGCACCATGGGCTGTAAGGGAATCTCTGCTGAAGTGCCTGGATCACCTTATTGCCCTTCTTCCTCATTGACCCAGGTGTCTGCAGGGCAGTTTTGCTCACATATTCTCACTCCTCTCTCCAACTGCTATTGTGCAGCTGTTTATTTCCCACCTTATCAAATACATTATCCCAGAGGTGCTACCACTATGGGTGGTAGACATTCCACTAATGGGCTTGGGCTTGGCTGGCAGCAAGTCCATCTTGGACCCAGCTGGCA
>VYZT01022215.1:0-14634 GCA_013400735.1 Pomatostomus ruficeps
ATTTTGACTTTTCTTCTCCATGAAAATAACTCCAGCTGAGGATAAATTCACTGATGTTTACAGTGAGACCACACAGCCATTGCTCCAAACTTCACGTAGCATTTTTTTATCAGTTTCTACATACGGAAAAGGCAAGATAAGAGCTTATCTCAATATTTATGCACGGGATTGGGGTGAAAACAAATCTTTGCAGAAAAAAGCAGATGTGAGAAGCAAAATACAATTTTTTTGTGCAGCAAACCAACATCAGAAAGCCCTGCTGGAAACAACCATGTCCAGGGGTGGAACACGATCCCCCGGAGCCCGGGGAGGCTGCGTGGGCCGGGCTTTTATCAACCCCTCGGATTTTAGAGGGGAAAGGAGGCAGAAACATCTGTGCAGAGGGTCGGGGCCGCGATGACGCAGAACTCACGGGGGGCTCGGTGCCCTGGGGGATTCCTGGCTGCGTGTGAGAGCTGGAAAATCATCCAGGCAGATCCCGGAGATCCTCGGGCTCAGTCAGGGTGTTTGTTACCCTGAACCTCGGGAGGTGATGGAGCTGCTGTGGCCCCGGGGGCAGGAGCCTTTGGGTTGGGATCTCAACCTGAATAAATCATCCACAAGCTCGAATAAATCATCCACAAGCTCGAATAAATCATCCACAAGCTCAAAAAAAAAAAAAAAAATCCACACACCTTGAAAAAACCATCCACACACCTTGAATAAATCATCCACACACCTCGAATAAATCATCCACACACCTCGAATAAATCATCCACAACCTCGAATAAATCATCTGCGCACCCTGGTGATGGGAAAGGAGCTTCCCCAGTTCACCCAGCTTACCCCAACATGGATTTGGCTGCTGGGAGGCAGAATTTGGAGCTCTGTTCTCCCCTTCCACGTGTGCCAGTTGTATCTGAGTTATTCTGATTTATTTGTTAGCAGTTGTATCTGAGTTATTCTGATTTATTTGTTAGCAGTTGTATCTGAATTATTCTGATTTATGCCACAGAGCTCCGTGTTTTCCCAGCCTGACACTTCCAGCGTTCCCCTCCTGATTCTTCTGTGTGATTTCACTTCCTCCACTGTTTCCCTCTTGATTTTCTGATTTTTCCCCCCTCGGTTTTGAACTGACCTGAGCCGTGGAGTTTTTAACGTTTCCCCTGGCAGGTTTCTCCACAGTCTGCTACGCTCCATGGAAATACAGCCCCGGAGCCAACCCAAACCCTCGCGCTCCTTCTCCCAGCAGGGTTTCCTTGCCTCAGCCCAAACAAAAAACCTTGTTCATCTGCTGGTACTGACTGGGAGCAATCTGACCTCGGTTTTTATCCCTGTCTCACCCGGGCTCGCTCCTCCTCCCCACTCTCACACTATTTACATTAATTAATTGTGCTTAAAGCGGTTTTCAGCCCAATTTAACGCCACCTCTGTCGCAAGGCTCTGTGAACATCGGGCTTTAGGTTTTGTCCTTTCAGTCTCAGACCGTGATCCTCAGCCTGGCTCATTGCAAAACCTTGGCCAGTGCACCCTGCAGGTGCTTCCAGAAATTTCTTACAGATATTCCAACTGCTGCTTTGTTAAAGTATAAAAAAAAAAATTTAATGGGTTGTCAGCACTACGACCTGCTGGGGGTCTGCATCCTCAGCTGTCCCCTCATTCCCAGGATGGCTTTCCAGAGGCAGCACAGCCCCTCTCCTGACCCTCCTTCCCCAGGCTCAGCCCGGGGGTGTTGTCTGTCCCACACCGAGGGGCCGGAGCTTTCCATGGAAAGATCTGAGGGAGGAAAAATGCGCCAGCGCAAGCCCTGAAACAGGATCTGGGCTGCCATGCTGCGCTCGGCGAGGGGGAAGGGCGAGGGCATTTGCTGGATTCAGGCTAAGCTGCCCGGAGTCAGCAGGACATGGGAATCTCCCCACGGTTCCCATGCACATGGACTCAGGTCACCCTTTCCCTCGCCCTCCTGCCCCCATCCGGGCCCCAGAAACTTCCATCCCGGGTGTTCGCTGCCCTCTCACGTCTTTGATTTTATTTCTTTGCCTTTTTCGGTTCCTGTGTTTGTCCCAGGCTGAATTGCAGGCGGTGTCTGAGCAGCTCATCCTAAACACGGAATTCCCGAGGCTGGAAAAATGCTCCCAGCCCATGGAGTCCCAGCTGTGCCCGATGGCCACCCTGTCCCCAGCCCAGAGCTCTGAGTGCCACGTCCAGGTGACACCTGCAGGGCTGGGGACTCCAAAGCTCCCTGGGCAGCCCCTGCCAAGGCCTGAGCGCCCTTTCCAGGCAGAAATTCCTGCTGCTGTCCAAGCTGAGCCTCCCCTGGCCCAGCCTGAGGCCGTTCCCTGTGCTCCTGTCCCTGTGCCCTGGGAGCAGAGCCCGACCCCCCCGGCTGCCCCCTCCTGTCAGGGAGTTGTGCAGAGCCAGAAGGGCCCCCTGAGCCTCCTTTGCTCCAGGCTGAGCCCCTTGCCCAGCTCCCTCAGGATTCTCCAGCCCTTCTCCAGCTTATTCAGGATCCCAGAATTTTTGAGGCTGGAAAAGCCCTCCCAGCCCATGGAGCCCCAGCTGTGCCTGATGGCCACCTTGTCCCCAGCCCAGAGCTCTGAGTGCCACGTCCAGGTGACACCTGCAGGGCTGGGGACTCCAAAGCTCCCTGGGCAGCCCCTGCCAAGGCCTGAGCGCCCTTTCCAGGCAGGAATTCCCCCTGGATTTATACCTGGCCAGGTGTGCTGCACAAACTGCCCCATGCCAGAACAGATGGGATTGGTGGCACCTGTGGCACTCAGGTTTGGCAAACCCCAGGAGCTTAGGGGGAATCGCTGCTCCAAATGCATTTCTGGCAGGGGTTTGGCAGCCCCAGGCTGGCCAAACATCCCCGTTGTGCTCAGACACCCTGGGAAGAGCTTTGAACTCGCTGGTGTTGGGGTGAGCAGCTCCCTCAGAGTCTGTCTGGTGGGAGGCATGGGCTCAAAAATGATCCGAAGATCTTCTCTGCCTCAACTTTGGCCTGGTGGCACCCTCATGGAGACCCCATCCCTGGCAGTGCCCAAGGCCAGGCTGGACAGGGCTTGGAGCACCCTGGGATGGTGCAGGGTGAGCTTTGAGGTCCCAACCCAAACCATTATGGGATTCTGGGGTTTTCCACGAAGTTTTAGGTGCCTTAATGGGAGATGTGTTTTACTCCCAGGCTGAGTTCCCTGACTGACACCGAGCTCAGGGCGCTCGTGGCTTCCTGCACAAGAACCTCCCGTAAAAATTCCTTGGGAGCAGCAAAACCTCACTTTTCCTCGGAGCTGAGCGTGTGTGGGACTCCTCACCGCCAGCCTTTAACCCGTGTTTGCTCCCATGGCCGTGCCTGTGGCCGCGTGTGAAATTCTCCCCGAATTTTCAATATTTTCATTTGTCTTGCAGGATGACCTCAGCGGGAGCAGCGCTGCCGGCCACAAACTCATTCATCTTTCCTGCCACAATTATTCAGCTCCTTCGAACTTTCACGCTCTCACAACCCTCATAAAGCACTTATTCAGCTCTCGGTATTTTTCTGCCCAGCTGCGATGATTTAATCCAGCCTGGGGTTTGGAAAGGCTCCGCCAGGCAAATCCCAGCGCGCGGCGCAGCTCATTTATAAGGATCGGCGTTCCTGCAGTACCCAGCCTGAGCTGGGCTTTCTCCTGCCTTACCCAAACACTTCCATCACTCTGCATTTAGGGTTTCGTGCTAACTGAAACCACCACGCTCCCAGAAACTCCTACATCTGGCCTGGAAACATCATCCTGTGCTTTAAATATTTTGTGGGGCAGCTCGGGATTAATTCAGGTAGAGCCCGTTGGGCTGGGGAGGTTTCGTTCCCCTGCGCTGTGGTCTCTTCACCACAGAAGTTCTCAAAAAACCCAAAAAAAACCCCCAAAAGATTCACTCAGTTCCCTAAGTGCATAAATCACAGCTTTTTACAGGCATCCCAAAGTTACTCTGAGGCGATTCTAACACAGGTGAAATTCCCTTTCCTTCCCAGCGATGATAAAAACTCCCAAAATATCTTGGTGCTGTTTTATTTCAGAACCAAGCATCACTCTGCATTTAGGGTTTCGTGCTAACTGAAACCACCACGCTCCCAGAAACTCCTACATCTGGCCTGGNGCAACCCAAAGTTTCTCTGAGGCGATTCTAACACAGGTGAAATTCCCTTGCCTTCCCAGCGATGATAAAAACTCCCAAAATATCTTGGTGCTGTTTTATTTCAGAACCAAGCATCACTCTGCATTTAGGGTTTCGTGCTAACTGAAACCACCACGCTCCCAGAAACTCCTACATCTGGCCTGGAAACATCATCCTGTGCTTTAAATATTTCATGGGGCAGCTCGGGATTAATTCAGGTAGAGCCCGTTGGGCTGGGGAGGTTTTGTTCCCCTGCGCTGTGGTCTCTTCACTACAGCAATTCTCAAAAAACCCAAAAAAAACCCCCCAAAAGATTCACTCAGTTCCCTAAGTGCATAAATCACAGCTTTTTACAGGCATCCCAAAGTTACTCTGAGGCGATTCTAACACAGGTGAAATTCCCTTTCTTTCCCAGCGATGATAAAAACTCCCAAAATATCTTGGTGCCGTTTTATTTAGGAACCAAGCCCTCCAAATTCCGCAGCCAGGAAATCCTGGTGGTCGAGATGCCTCTTCGAGACACGAAATAACCGATATGGTTTATGCTGCGTATTCATGGTCAACAAGAACGCTCCTAAAAGTTTAAATTTCACGCAGAAATTGCAAGCACAGGCTCCTCGCACGACATATATTTGCTGGGGCCGAGCTAACGTTGAGAGACACGTACTAACTTTTTAAATTTCCTGGCTTTTATGATTGCTCAATTCTGCAACCCGAACGTTATTTTGAAAGTGGGATTGTGTAAAATCCCCCCCGAGGGACTCGGAGAACTCGGTGCTTTTGAAATGTGGCCTTTCTGTAGCTAATTTCCCTCATTTTTTTGAGGTTTTGGGGTTTTTTTTTTTCCCGACCTTGCAGACAGGAGCAAAATTGCAGGACGGCAGAAATAACCGAGCATGTTTCTGGTACCCTGGTGCCGTAATTTTCTGCGTTTTCTGGGTTTTCATTCTTCAGTGCAGGTGCACGTCTGCTCTGGATCACAGCCCCGTCCAGGAAAGCACTTGACATCCCCACAACCACTCCCAGCCCTGGCTTAAGGACGGGGGAATCTCTTCAGAGATATTTAAAAGAGAAAGGAAATCGAGTTTAATTTTCCTATCCACGCACGGGGTGGGGTTTAAAGAGATGACAAATTGCAGGGAATGGCTGCTGTGGGCACATTCCCCGAGCAGGGGTGGGAATGAATCCTTTCTGTCCGTGTGGAATTATGAAATAACTCAGCAAGGAGGAGAAATTGTTCATTTGGAGCAATCACAGGTTGCTCTCAGCTTGGCAAGGTGAGGATTGGTTTTTGTGCCTGGTTGAGCACAGAAGGCTCTTCCCTTAAATGGATTTTTTAGGTGAAAATTCCCCCCTTGTGAGGGGGTTTAGCAGAGCCACACAGAATTTAAACCCCCTCAAAGAGGATTATTCAGTGTCTGGAGGCTCTCCAGGATCAGGTGGCTTTGGGAAATGTGAATTTTGACAGCAGAGGAAGCACAAAATCCCTCAGCCCACTCAGATGAGCCCTGAGCCGGAGCAGTGCCAGGCACCTGCATCTCACCCAGTCCTCTTCCCTTGGCAAAAAGAACCCCAGAATCCCATAAATCCCATAAAATCCCACTCTGCACCTGTCTGGGATGCTCTGTTTTATTACTAACCTGAAACACCCCTCAGAGCAGACGTGTTCACCACAGGAACTCACCCCTACACGCGGGGCCAAGTGGAAAACAAAATCTTTTCAAACAACAAGGAAATAATTCGTGCTACAAAAACCACAAAACCTTGTGGGACCAGAAGATTCCAGAGGGTTCACACAGGAGAAGATGATTCCTGCTTCTGGATTGCAAAAATCTGCGCAGGGATAGGAGTTAAATTTGGGAAGCGCTGGGAGATCTGGATTAATTTCCTTTGAACAGGAACTGGATTCATTTCCTTTCCCCTTCTTTTTGTGGTTTTGAAAGGAAAACACCAAAGAGCATCCCCTTTTTGTCCATAAATTTGTGTCCAGTGCCTTTTTTCCCAGCAAGGAACAACTTTTCCTGTGGCAGAGAAATAATTTGCAGCAGCAGCTTTTAGAGGGACTCAAGGATTCGACCATTCCACCATCACTGCCTTATTAATCGAATTATTCCTGATTTTTACTCCTATTTCCATGGTTTTTCAGAGTCCCAAGGAGTTTGTCAGTGCCCATCTAGAGAAGGAAAAAGCCAAATGTTGGTCTGACTGAGCCTAGCACAGCAATCACCCTCCGGAGCGCCCTCGGAGCGGCGATTCCCGATTCCCGATGCCGAAAGCTCCAGACCCGCCGGCTCCGAGGGGTTTTACTTTTACTGCGTTGACTTTTCACGTGTCGTAAAAAGCGGAGCCACGTGAGAAATCGGAGTTCTCTGGGCAACCCCGGGTCTCGGGGAGCAAAAGGACTTCTGATGTGATTAGGAGAAACGAGGAAATGAAATCATTTAGCGGGAATGCGCCGCGAGCGGAGAAGGGATCAATAAACAGCTCCCGGGAGTTATCGAGGGGCCTTTTTAGTGCTTTTTTGGGTCTAAACTCTCTAATCCCTGCCCTTTCTGTTTATTTTTCCTCCTTTCTGCCGCGTTTTGTTGGGCTGGGGTGCATCCTGGAGACCCCGCGACGGAGGCGCTGCGGGAAGGCCGAGTTTTCCTCACGCTCCGTCTGGGATTCTCCCCCGGAGCCCTTTGGCTCTTCACAACTTCGTTAAACCTCATTAAGGACACGCAGAGAAGCCTTTTTTCCATCCACCTTCCCCTTCCTGTGGGTTAATACCTGCCGTGGAATAACCGTCCCGCGGGATCGCCCGGTAGCAGCGAGTCCAGCTGGCGGCTGATGGACAAAGCAGCGCGGTGCTGCTGAATCACTTAAAAAAAAAAAAACCCCAGTTATTGCCAGAAAAAAGGAGGCAATAAAAGCCTGCAGGCCTCCTGGTGACATCTGCGTGACCTCGCTGCGACCTCCGAGCCGCTCCCGGGATGTTTTCTGAGTTACCTGCCCGCGTAACGACGCAAAAGGGACGAATAAACAAGGCTCGAGCAGCGTCAGGCCTGAATTCAGCTGCGCCCGGTGTTACCCTGGGCCGGGATTTAATTCTGGGTGGTGCCACGTTGTTCCCTTGTCACTGGTGACACCAGCAAGGTCACGATCGCTCAGGCAAATCCTGAACAAAATCACAGAGAGGAGCAAATTACAGACGGAATTTGGGCCTGCAGGTGGTTTGAATACAAGGTTGTGTCAAAAAACATCACAATTTTTTGGTTTTTGGGGTCTGCCTGAGCTGAGGAAGGTGTAGCCACCACCCCTGTCCGTGTCCTTGCAGCCTGTCACACAACCAGGGCTCTTTCACCACAATTTCTTAATTTTGACCCTGATTACACCCGACATTCAGCCAGGGGAATGGCTCTGCCCACGGATATTTATCATTGCTGGAAAAACCCAAAAATTCTTCCCCGAGGGCAGAAATCCCGCGTGTTCCCGTGGAAGCTGAGCCAGGACGGGGGAAAATGAAGGAGGTTTCAGGTTTTGCCCCGTTCTCCTGAAGATTAAAAGCCATTTTTCGTGGAGTGAACAAAGTTTACCAGGCAACACAAATAATTCATTTTTAATCAGCCTGAATTCCGAAGCCAGGATGTCCCTGTACCCAATAATTCTGTGTGCCGTGGGATCACACCAACCCTTCAGACATCTCATTCGGGAGATTTCTTATGGTTTAGACTGAATTTATATCTGAAGTTGTATCTCCATACACAGAAAATCTTTTTTTATGAGTTTTTCTTACTCTCAGCCTTAAAAAAATTTACCTACAAATGTAAAAATTGTATTGTGTAAAAACTGCCAAGAGCTGAGGTTTAGGAAATAAATAAAAACAGGAAGAGGCTGTGGCACTGCTTTTCCAGAACTCTGTCCCTACAAGGTGATCACCACAGATTTCTTGACCCTAAAATTTTACCTTAATGATTCCCCTTAATGACTTTTTCATTCGTTATTTTGTCCAATTACTCTTGAAAGTGTTTGATATCAAAAGGGACAAAACTCTCTGTTTTCTTAACATTTTGAACCTTTCACATCCCAATTTGTCCACTCCTTTCTCCCTGGGTTAGAACCACGGAAGAATTTGGGTTGGAAGGGATCTTAAAAATCATCTCCTTCCCCTGCCGTGGGCAGGGATTCCTTCCTCTAATCCAGATTTTAATTCCCAATTTAACATCTCTGTGCTGCTCGTGACTTGAAACACAGGTGAGGACAATCCAGACCCACACAGCTCGAATTTATTTGATATCAGGAGATATAAACCAGCCCGGTTTTTCATATTGAACCTCCATTCCCACCTTTTTTCCCCCCCGTTTTTTTTTTTTTCCGCCGTTCTCAACCTGCAGCTCCCAGCCTAATAAAAGGTAACAAGCGCGGGTTCCTGGCAGAGTTATTTAATGCCTGTGGAGAATCTGTCCCCATACGTTTAATAAATGCTCGTTTTCAATAAATGTGCGCTCAGCTTTAAGGAACATGGAAAATTACAGGTTTTGGGTTTTTTTTTTTTGCATCAAGTGCCAAGATAATAATAATAACCTGGCAAGTGGCTGCTTGCTCCGAGTAGTAAAAGCCCAGCGAAGGCAAAATTCGCTGTTACCACCATTTTAATCATTATTTGCTGGTGACCACCGGCCTTCAGTGGAAATTTCAGGTGTCTCTGGTATTTTTCAATTTTTGCCGAGTGCCAGGTGAGCCGGGGCCCGGCTCTGCTGCTCTTTCTCTCACGGAGTTTTATCTGATTGAAAATCGAGCTGAAGCGAGAAAATAAAAACCACTCGTGCTGAGGAACAGCAGCAGAATCTGATCCTGTGTTTCTGGCCTCTAAATGGTTTTTGAGTAGCTGGCACTGAGGCTTTATATTCATCTCTAAATACTGGAGGTCTGGGGTTATTACAAAACCTCGGAGTTTTGGGGTTTTTTAAAATAGAAATATGTTATTTCTATTAGATTCTGTTTGCAAAAATTGCATATTGTTAGGCCGAATGGTGCAAAAAAGTAAATGACAAATTCAGACTTCTGGAACTGCGTAAGTTCCACCGAGAAAATAACCCTGAGACCTCACCAGCCACATCTGTGGATATCGCTGCTCAATTAATTCCACTTTTACTGCACTGCAGGTTATTTTGCCTTACACCCAATGGTCCAGGGAAAAAAAAAAAATTTAAAAAAGCCCTTATTGACAATCATGGGGAAAAAGTTAAATCAATAAAATGAAAAATTATCTGACGGTAATTACATGGTCCTGGGCACACCATGAGAGCAACCTGAGCTTCAAACCTCTGTTATTCCACTGCTCCAGCTCAGCTGTGCAACAAATCCACTGCAGGCCTGGGAGTGCCAGATGCTGAAATCACTTTTTTGGGGGAAAAACAGAGTGAAAAAAAATAGATTAAATTATTCTAAAAGTAAAGTTTGAACAAGGATGGTGCTTGAGGGGATTTGTGTTACCGTGGAGCTCAACCCGAAGAGATTCACCCACGGAGGGTGTTGCACTTGCTGCTGGCGAGGAAAATGGGGGTACAAGGATCACAGAATTGTGGAATATCCTGATTTGGGAGGGATCTCATCCAGTCCTGCCCTGACCCCCAACAACTCCACCCTGGGCACCCCTGGCAGCGCTGCCCAAACGCTCCTGGAGCTCTGGCAGCCTCGGGGCCGGGACCATTCCCTGGGGAGCCTGGGCAGTGCCCAGCACCCTCTGCGGGAAGAACCTTTCCCTAAAATCCAACCTCAATCCCTCCTGGCCCCGCTCCAGCTGCTCCCAGGGCCCTGTCCCTGTCCCAGAGCTCGGAGCTGCCCCTCTGAGGAGCTGCAGCCCCTCAGGAGTCTCCCTCAGGCACATTCCAAGTGCCCTCATCTGCTCCTCTTCCCTCCCAGACCCTTCCCCATCCTCATTCCCTTCCTTTGGATGCTCCCGAAGAACTTTCTTTCTTTCTTATATTTGGTCACACACAGGACTGGGAGGAGCTCTTGGAACTGATTCCCACATTTCCCATTTCCCAAGGAGGAAACTTCTCCAGACAGCGCCGAGATCCCTTCTGAGGGCACCAATTTAAGTCCTGGCCACACCCTGATGCCTTCAGATTTAATTTTTGTATTTTTCAAATCCTGTGCTACTTTAGTGTGTAACTGAAACTCCATAGAATCTGGGAGCTCCTGTTCTCCCATCCTGCTCAGACACAACAAATCCTCTCCAGGCTGCACTCAAGGACACCTCGTTGGCCCAGGCCCCCAAAGATGGAAACGGAGCCTCTAAAAGGGGGGACAGACTTGGGCTCAATTCCATCATCCCCTGCAATTGTCACTGGAGAATGAACCCTGATCTGGGAATGGATCCAAACTGATCCAAGTGCAGCAAACTGGTGCCCCGGGGTCCAGCTTGGGTGTGGCCTCTCCCGGAGAGGCTCTGAGTGCCCGAGGTGTCCCTGTTGAAGGCCCTGCAATAAATCCCCAGTTTATTCTCTGAATCTTGTCAGTAAATCCCCATTTTATTCTCTTTATTTTGTCTGGCCTCTGTTCTAGGGAGCCTCCCTCTCAGGCATCAACCCCAGCAGCAATTCTTCAGGACAGACTCCATGACGTGGCCTCAAACATCAGCCCAGGGAGGAAAAACGAGGCAAGCAAAGCTGCATCTCCCTCTGGCCGGGCAGCCTCCCAAAAGAGAATTACAGCGACTGAGAAACGCGGCCCAGAGAGCGAGCCCTGCTCTACTACAGGATAATTGCAAAGTAAATCAGGGCGCACACAACATTTGCAAATTTTACAGACAGTTAAAAAGAAAGGAAAACAAAACCACTCTTGTGACTCATCCAGGTCTTTCCAGCAGAGCTCAAAAGGAGCCGGGATAATCTTACTGGAACTGACATTTGTAAAATTCTTGTCTGATGCACACAACACAAATATTTTTATTTATCACCTACACATTTGCTTTTGCTCGGCTTTACCTGGCTTTTCAAGAACACTAAGCCCAGGAAAGGCCCTGGGGGTGCTGGGGACAGCGCTGGCCACGAGCCCAGGGGTGCCCAGGGGGACAAGAGGCCGCTGGCCCCTGGGCTGGCTCAGGAATTGTGTGTCCAGCAGGAGCAGGGCAGGGATTGTCCCTCTGGGCTGGGCACGGAGAGGCCCCTGCAGGGCTGGGTCCAGTTCTGGGCCCTGCAGGAGAGCCCTGGAGGGGCTGGAGCGTGTCCAGGGCAGGGAGCGGAGCTGGGGAGGGGCTGGAGAATCCTGAGGGAGCTGGGGAGGGGCTGGAGAATCCTGAGGGAGCTGGGGAGGGGCTGGAGAATCCTGAGGGAGCTGGGCAAGGGGCTCAGCCTGGAGCAGAGGAGGCTCAGGGGGTGTAGCAAAAGTAAGAAGCCACCAAGTGTGCAGGAGCTGTGGTTTCATCTCTGCTGTCAGGATTAATCCTCCTGCAGCTCAGGAGGATGTGGAGCTAAAGTTCCCACTGCTCTCTCTGCTTCAGGAAACCGAAATAACACCAGGAAAACCCAATTTCACCTCAAACTCACCAGGAAATTGTGCCACTCACGTTTGGGTGTGGAATTTGGCTGAGCAAATGAGGCTTTCATCACCTTCAAGTTCGACTGCTGCGAGGAATATATCCCAAGGTGGAGTCAGCCACAAAGGCTCTCAGAGGCCACGGCTGGCTCAGGAGATTTGTCCTTCCTTCCTTCCTTCCTTCCTTCCTTACTTCCTTCCCTCCTTCCTTCCTTCCNCCCCCCTCCCTGTGGTGTTCTTGGCATCAGACAGCAGGTGATAGGCACTGAGAAGAGATAAAATAATCTCGCCTGTTCTCCTGGAGCTGGGGCCAGGTGACAGGTTTTAGATTAGCTTCTCCCTGGAGCTGCCTCGCGGCCCCGCTGCGGAAGGTTCAGGAGTTTATTTGGCTCCTCTGCTCCGAGCCGAGCTCAAAACCCCACAAAAAGCCCTTTGTGTGCGGAAGGATCCCAGAAGTCAGGAGATAACATTTTCCAAACCAGTTAAGTACTGGAGGGGCTGCATCATTTCCATAATCGTCCTCACCACAGGATTCAGCCGAAATATTCACAGAGTGCCTCTAATTGTGTATTTAAACAACAAATACTCCATAAAAACTCACAGAAAATTCTATTATTTTCCTTAAATTCAAGATTGTCCTTTTGAGTGATCTGGAGATTTGACAAAAGGAGCTGTGGGTACACAACTCCTTGTACAGAGAAGTGATGGAAAGAAAATAAATCTCATTGCAGGTGAGGATTGCAGAACTCAGACCTGAAGCAAAAACTGCAGGGATGAGGAATTTAAAAAACCCTAAATGGGAGTGAAAATGGAATGGGAAGAGGATGGAATTCCTGGAGCAGAGAGGCAGGGAAGGGAGACATGGAGCAGGGCAAGAGCTCGAGACGGGAGAAGCAGATTTGGGCTGCACTGATTTTCTCCCCTTTCTCTGGATTATTTTTGTGGCTGTTCCCCGTGACTCCCACGTCTCGTTTGGCCTCTCGCAGGGTCAGTTCCTCATTAAAAAAGCTGAATTTTAAAACATCTCGGGAAGAAATGGAGCCGAAAGTGGCTCAAAGCAAGGAGAGAGAAACGTAAAGGACAAATTGCAAAACAGGGGACATCCCGGGGGCCTCTGTCAGGACAGGGGTTTTGATCAGACACTTGCATGAACCTGAAAATTGGGATTTTCCCATCCTGAAAAATGGCAAGGAGGAAATGGAAAGAGCTGATCTCTCCTAGTTCAGGCTGGTGGGGTAGAAAAGCTCAAACCCTGTGTAATTATCTGGTTTTTTTCTGATTTTACACTGCACCTTGCTTAATCTATGCAAAATTTCCAAGAATCTTCTAAGAAGTGGTTTGGATCCAATAAATTATTTTGTTTGGAGAGCCAAGTCTTGTTTTACGCAAGAGAATTGTCCAAGAACCCACCCTGCAGCTCAAAAAAGTGGCATTTTTAATGCAAACCCCGTGGCCGATTGAAGTGCCCTGAATTTCATACCCTGATTTTCAGGTTTCACATTTATCCTAAACCCATCTCTTGCAGCCCACTCTCAAAATCCTTTTTAACTCAACGTGGGATACATAAAAATTTCTTCTACCAGTATTTATCATTGCTGAGTGTGATTATACAAACAGCAAAGTTTAACCAGTGTGGTAACAGAGCAAGGTTTGGGTCCCATCACATCCAGTTCCCGAGGAGGAAATTTAGGGAATCTTTATTGCAGCTATTCCATTATTCCAATTTTATTTTTGAGCCGTGGGGATGACAAGTGAGGGGCAAAAATTAAGGGCAGCCACGCAGAACCTGAATATTTCCTTTCTGCAGCTTCTTTCACATAAACTGAAATTTTTTTCCTGTGGCTGGAGATGATCGCAAAGAACAATTCTGATGTAGGAAATTCAGTCCAAATGCCAAAATCTGTGTGGATGGGGCCAATATTTAGCATAAGAGACTAAGAGGACACCGGGAGGAATTTTTTCATGGAAAGGGTGAAAGGCTTTGGAAAGAGGTTTGGAGTCCCCAGCCCTGCAGGTGTCACCTGGAGGTGGCACTCAGAGCTCTGGGCTGGGGACAAGGTGGCCATCGGGCACAGCTGGGACTCGGTGGAGACTGACAGGATAATGGGGAATATTTCACAATAATCTGGATTTTGGGTGACTGCCAGCACCACTTTTGGGGTTGCTGAGAGTTGGAAATGGATAAAAAAATCTCTGCGAGAGTGAGAAAACTCCCAGATTCCAACTCCGGCGTGGAATCCATGTCCTCAAACACTCCACGTGGATCCTTCTGTGTAATGAGGGCTTTTCCGAATCGTCTCCTTCCCCCTGGGAAAAGCAGGAATACGAGGCAGCCCTCAGCCCCCGGCAGTGCTGAGCACACACACTTCAGTTTGCTTTCCAGCAGGGAAGGATTTAGGGCTCTGCCTCATCTCCCACACAAATTAATTATCGCCTCTTTTATCTTTAAGCAAACTTGGGTTAGAGCTGAGGAAAAGCACAGAAATATTGCACTGCAAAGGCAATATTGACTCGGTTATTAAAGCTGGAAAATCAGGCTGAAGGTGGGAAAGCTCCATCAGCCAAACCCGCGGATTTGTGGCAGCACCAGAGCCTGGAAAAGGAGAATTGAGGAGTCAAATCTCTCACTGAGACTCATAATTTGTTAATTTTGAGGGGCTGGTTTTATTTCCCATTTCTTTCTTCTGAAACTAAGAGTAAAGAAATGAAATTTCTCCGTGCAGGATGCAACTGGGTCAAGTCTTTGTCCTCTTGCACCTTTTATCCAGGTATTTCCTCACAGCCAATTAAATACTCCCATCATCGTTATTTTTTTGATAACAACAACCACGAGCATTTCTTATCACAAACATTGGTTTTATGGGTGTGCAGAAGTCAAAAAATGTCCCATTTCTCCAAAATTTAGCACAATCTGGATGTGAAAGAGAAAACTTCACGTTTTGTGCCAGGTGTTTTCAGCCCACCTAAAAAATTCATTAATTAAAT
>VYZT01022216.1:0-89702 GCA_013400735.1 Pomatostomus ruficeps
GCCCCCTCATTACATAGCCACCACTCCTCGCCCCTGGCACCGCCCCTCATTAGCACAGCCCTGCCCCATCACCATATAAGGGCAGCCTTGCCATATATGGGTGGCTCATTTGCATAGCCCCACCCCATTGTCATATAAGGGCAGGCCTACCATATAAGGAGTGCCTCATTTCCATAGCCCCGCCCCATTGCCATATAAGGGAGGCCTCAGCAATATTAGTACTGGCAGTAATTAATATTAATGAGGTGGCTAATTAACATTAATGAGATCTGGCAATATTAATTAGGGCGCTGATTAATATTAATGAGGGCGACACTCAAGCGAAGGCGGCTCAGGAGCCTGGCTCGCTGCTCCAGCACTGCGCTCGCTGCTCCAACACTGCCCCGCTGCCCCTGGGCCGCTGCGCCGGAGCTGCGTTTCCAAGTTCACAAAACACATCTGAAACTTTTGCATCTCAAAATAGCAAGGGGGGTTGTATTTCCTTGTATTTCCAGGTTGGCACGGACCGCCGGCGGGATCATCTACTTGCTGGTCATTCCTGCTACAAACATTCCTGGTGCTGCCCAGTCCCTCTCCTGGAAACACAGGAGAAAGGAGACCTTTGTGCAGAAAGGGCTTTGCGAGAGGCTGACTAGTGATGAATTGAGCCTGGAAAGGTCATGGATGCATGAGTTACAACAGGGAACACCTGGCACCAAAAGCTTCTCTGTTCTGGGGCTTGGTGAGGACACTTGATGAACCCAGAGCAAACATCTGAAGGAACTGAGAGGCCTAAACATCCTAGGTGGTCTCAGGGATGGCAAATAAACAACTGTAGCCTTGAAAATGTATGCAATTGGGAGAAAATAAAACCATTTTGTAGCTGAGCCCATACAGAAAAAATATATTAAAGAATATATTCAGTTCCCCACTGGTCTGCATTTAGGGGACAATAAATCATCTGCACAGGAGAAGGAGGAGGCTTTCCAGGTCTGGGAGGGGACGAAGTGGTAAGAGAGATTTCTCCTGAAGTATCACAGGCAAGAGAGATAAACCACAAACACAAACAATTAGGAAGAAGTGCATCTGTCATGTTCTTGATGCTGTCGGAATGGGAATCCATCTGGGAAAAGAGCCAGCCCTGCCTCCCTGGGAATTATGTATTTTTTCTTTTTAAATATTGTATGACATCCATCTCTGGAGCTGCATGTTGTTTGTGCTGGCATGTGGGTGTGTATTTCTGAAGGCTCCCCATATTAACACAAGATCTATAGTCTCATTTTAGAAAATTTGCGGCTATAAAAATATATTCTGGGTTTGACTGAGTGTTTTTTCCTTCCCTCTTGAAACTCCGGAGCCGTGTAAAATAGCTTCATAAAACTTGTAGGGCTTTTTAAAGTAGAAGTTACTGCCTTGCCTTGCTTTTCAAAATGCACCCTTGATTTTAAGTGTTGGGATATTGTTTGCTTTTAAACTAGTGAATGCTGAAAAGATGCTCTAAATTCCTTTTTTATTTTGTTGCTTACTGAGAAAAATCCAATTATACCAAAAGGAAATGGGAATAAAGTATTTCATAACAATATATGGTATATAAGCAAAAAACAGTCTCAGTCTTTCAAAATGTGTGTGCAAAAAAGGTAGAATTCTTTCAGCATTATTCCATGAGTAAATGCCCTCTCTTGGGGGCACGGTGGTGCCCAAGTGAGCGGGAGCCCTTCCTCAGCCCCAGGAGTCCCTTCCCTGGCGCTGGTTGCTCAGGGCTGAGGGCGTCCTGGAGCCAGCCCTGCTCCCTGGTTGTGTCTGGCTCTGCCAGGGTGTGGCTGCTGATTCCCAGCCCTTGCCAGGCCAGGACTGGAATGGACGGAGCTGTCATCAGCACAAATGTCATCGTGGACCCCACTCAGGAGCGCCTGGGACTGCTCCCAACCTCTGTTCCCACTTGTAGGAGAAGACACCGGGCTCGGCAGGAGGTGGCTCTCAGCCCTCGAAGCCAGGCTCTGGCTCCTTACATCCCTCTCCCTTCAGTTACTTTGTGGAGTGCTGGAGTGAGAGTATTCGAGCAGCCAAGAAGCAGCTCCAGTTCCAAGGATTTGGGAAAGCCCTTTTTCCAATCAGGCAATTTGTAATTTCAATTGCTAAGTGTTTCCCTTCCATTCCTTGGCACTCTAGCACCGTCTGAATTGGCTTTCTCAGCACTTCAGGAAGGCTTGTGTTACATCGTGTAAGATTTAACAGCCATCGCTTCTCCAAAAGTAATACAGAAAAGTGTTCTTTATGATACAAGAGGGAGATTTCTCATTTGGGAAGCTGATTCTTTGTTGTTTTCAAATGACTGCTTTGGTGCAACTTCAATCTAATAACTAGTTTTGTCTATGAAAAAACTATAAGAAATTTTGTTGATATTTTGATGAATGGAAATGCCTGCTGAGAGGAAATTAAATTTGTGTTTTTATCTTTATACGTGCATATCATATACATTTATGTGCCATATTTAGATATAAGGATTCCTCGGGATGCTGCCTGCATTCACAGAAGCACAGGATGGGTGAGGTTGGAAACGACCGTGGTGGGGTCACCTGGTCCAGCCCCACTCATGCTGTTCTGGAGCTGAGCAAACTGACCTTTACATCTGCAGTAAGGGCTTGCTCATCCCAGCTTTGCTCTGCACCTACTGTCCCACATGAAGCTGACAGATAATTCCTCACCCAGTCCTACCACAGACCCAGCCCAGGAACCATCCCAGGCTTTCTAATCTCTTCAGATGATTTCCCCTTCTCTCCGCGATGATTAATTCATGCATTAATTCATCCACTGGTCTTTCACATGGCCATAATGTCCCTTTGCTGGGAGCAGAGGGGAACATGGGCCCCCTGCAGGGATCCCCCAGCCTTTGCTTCCCAGCACATGGCATCGATCTCCCTGGGCAGGGAGCTTCTTGCCGCACCTAAAACATTAATTACAGGCAGTGAGAAGAAATGCGGCTTTGCTGTCCTGAAGCTGTTTAGCAATTTCCCCAGGAAAAGCACTCTGGGAGCTGCTGGGTTGGCGATGACTTTCCCGACAGTGATTGAATGCTCTGATAAGAAGCAGGAGTTTGTTGCCACCTCATTTACCGTGCTGGGCTCTTTCTCTGCAGCACTTAATACTGTTCTGGACAGACCAAGGTGTAAAAGAAGTAGAAAACAGAAATATAGTTGGAAATTACCCTCACCTAAGAGCACAGCCTGTGGTCGTGCTTTCTTTGAATTACCCTACACTCTATGTGTTGGGAAATTGCTTTCTGTGATGGACAACTGCTTGCCAAAGCCCTGGGACCCTGAGTGATTTCTGTGCCTCTGCAGTCGGGAGAGCAGAGAGGAGAGAAGTGTGAAAACCAGGACAACAAATGGGAAGGACAAGTTCTCCCCGAAGTGACCGAGCATTGAGCCGGCCGGCCAATGTTTCCTAATTATCTCTCTAAGTGGAAAAAGGGGAATGCCAGGAGCTGTGTGGGGCTCACAGCTTCATGGCTGCACAGTGCAAATTAGTTCCCATTTCTGAGCAATATATTTCTGCATGGCACCTGTTCTTGCCAGCACTCCTAGGTTACCTTTCTTCACAAGCTGGTTTGTTCTGTTTTATTTCTCCCTCATGGAAACTCATTTATTATTTTACATTAGTGTGTGAAGCCTTGAAGCATCTCTTCCTGCATTTAAAACAGGAGGAAAACCCTCCCTCTGTGACATTCCCATGCAGGGCAGGCTCTCCCAGCCTCACTGAACAGCTCTGAGGTTCAGGATGGGATGGCTTGGTCAAACCCAAGGTAATGAGCAAAGCATTTTAAATAGCAGCTGGGCCTTTCAAGAGCAATGAATGGGGAATCACAGAACAGAAGAGTTTCTAGAAGAGGAACCTGCTGCAATCCTGCAGGGGTGGGATTGGGACCACAAAGAGCTGAATCTGGGGAGCACAGGGGAAGTGCTTCACCCACCAAACATCCTGTGACATCCTGTCACAGCACAGACGGAGCAGCTGCTCACCAAGGCTGCAAAAATTAGAAGTTACGCTGCATATGCACAGGGTATAGAGGAAGTCAGCAGAAAACAGCATTACCTTCTATGGGGATTACCTAAAAATAAGAAATACTGACTAGTCCTGGAACTCAGTGTCTTTAGGGAGAACTCTGCACCTTTGGAGAGGAGAGAGACCCTCCAGAGCAGGAGCAGCCCTTGCAGCAATGGCTCTGGGCTCCTTGCCCTGTGCCCAACTTGCTGTAGGAGCAGGGGGGACCTCTGCGCTCACGTTACCCAGAGGATCCAACTCGAACATTTATAATGCGTCCTCTGCCCACAGAAACTTGGCCCCTGCTGCATCCCCAGCCTCTGTGCTCCTGAGCTCTCCACACGGAGTCTGCCAGCAATGGCAAAGTCCTCCAGCATCTCCCTCTGACTCCGCATTCCTTGGCCGGAGCCGGGTGTTTGTGTGCCAGCTCTGCTGCTCCGTTAATGTGCTGAGGAGGGTTTCTCTCAGCAGGCAGAGTGGCACCGAGGGCTTTCCTAACGAGGAAACATTTCCTAATGGGCCAGAAAGGAAACAGCGCGAGGGCTCCGCAGCATCCACTCCCTCAGGAAACACACCCTGCAACGAAACTGAGCTTTGAGTTACGGAGCTGCTGGTGTCCCTCAGAGCGCAGGGCTCGGAGTGGGACAGTTCTGGGGCAACTTCGGCCATCACATGCAAACTCTTCTGAAACAGAGAGAATATGAGAGAATATAGATAAACTTTACTTCTGCCTGGGAAGATTTTTGACTGTTTCTAAGCAGCATTCTTACAGGGGAGGGACTGGTGGGGAAGTGCTGTGCGATTCAGGAAACAACTCCTGAAGGCTCCGTATGGAGAGGTTAAAGAAAACAAAACCATGGGGCATTTCTGAGCCATTTAATGCACTAAGCTCCTCCTCTCCCTTTCCCCTGGAAAATCTGTTACCCCAGGAGTCTCAGAGTGATTCCTGTTTTTCCAGGGAACATGAGAGATATCAGCTGGTGCTAACACAGCTCTGCGAGAGGAGCAGGAGTCACCCAGAGCATGGGTCCTGCTTGGATTATTTCTGAGCTGGCAGAGGGGGAATGGAAGATAAGAAGGAAGAAGATGTGAAAGCAACATTTTAAAGGCCATGGGCAATGAGGCAAGTCAGGAGGAATAATAAGAGCCCCATCTGTATTAGGACTTCACTTACAAATAACTTCTGGAAGGCGGCTCTGAGATCACTGTGATTTCATACCCGATTAAACCATGGTGCAGAGTCCTGGAGGCAGCTTATAAACACAAATTCTGCTCTGGGCTGCTCACAGTCACGATACTCCAACCACACTTACTAATTATGTTTCCTCTGGTGAAGTGCTTCCTCAGCATAACCAGGCTCGGGTGTGACCGGTGGGCAGCAGGGCGGGGACACAGGGGTGTCCTAGACCCTCTGTCCCCAGCTCCAGGGGCTACAGCGCAGCTGGCACAGGATGGAGCCGGGCACTGCCCAGCACCCCCACGCCACGAGCCAAGTGACAGATAACATGCTCAGCAAGAGGAAAGGCTGCTGGGGCTGTGGGGTGCTCCGTAAACCTCACCAGCTCCTGCAGGGGCCCAAGGGCACGTGTGAGGAACGATGCTTCAGCCCCACGGCACAGAGGGGAACGGGCCTGACGTTATCATGCATGTCAGGCTTGCTCACATTTAGCAGATTACTTTAGAATTTGCATTCAGGCAATGGGACTTGAAACAGCAACCATAAACTTGATCAGTCTAATGTATAAGGTGATTTACATAATTTCTTATTTGCATGGGGCTCCTGTTTAATTTTTCCACCCCTTGTATGATCAAATACACCTGCTTCCAGATGAAACGTATTTCAGGTTTAGAGGATTAACCTGCCTGAAAGAAGTGACAATGCTGACTGCTTGTTATCTCCAACATACAATTCCAGGATCCCTGCAAGCTGGAGAAACTCGGCTGTCTCCATCCCTCAGGGAATGGCATCGCTTCCAGGGGTTTGAGGAAGAAGTCGCATGTCCAGGACCCGCTTTTCTCCCCCTCTTCTAGTGCCTGGGCCGCTTAGACAGGGCTGCTGTAGATCCCGGACAGCTCCTGTACGGCCAGCCGGAGCTCGCAGGGCTGCTGTCCAGGCTCGCAGCTCCCACAGGGGTGCAGCATTGCGCCTTCTGCCGGGAGCGGGGCTGGGAATGCTGCGGCTCCCGCTCGCTCGGGCAGGGCCGGGTCCGCAGCTGCAGCCGAAGGGAAGCAGCTGCTGGCAAAGGAGCAGCTTGGTAGCCAGTGTGAATAAGCAGGAGCGATGTACACGAAATTATTGGATTGGGAGCGAGGATAACGTGGCCTCTGTGGCTCTCTGGAGGGCACAGAGGAGATTTGTCACCCCTGCCTGCCTCAGTTTCCCCACATCAAGCACAAGGCTGGCAGTGTTGGCAGTGCAAGAACAAGGGCATTGCCAATGTTAATTAATATCAGTTCGCAAAATGAGCTCTCAGACAGCAGATTCATATCCACCATCCTGCCCGAGGATTCCCCCCCTCCGCCCGCAGATGGATCCGCGGAGCCGTCACCAGCGCGACTCGAGGAAGCGTCTGGCTCATGGCATCCTCGAGGAGAGGGAACTCCCCCGGCTCGGCAGCGCCTTCCTGCTGCCAGGTCAGCAAGGGACCCACCCTTGTCACCGCCACCCTCCCGAGCCCGCGGGGATCCTCCCTCCGCGTCGCCCGAGGGATGGGGACGAGCGACTCCTTGTGTGACAGGAAGGAACATTTAACACAGGGATCCTCACACGTGCCGTGCCGGCTGGACAGCCCAGCCTGCCTCTTCCTCCGCGGGCAGAAAAGCCTGCATTGATCTGCTGCTGAAAACGGGAGGCCCGAGGTTGGAGGCAGCGGCATCACCCCGCCCGCGAGGCTGCGAGAGGCTCCTCGCATCTGTTGCCTGGCAGAGACCCAAAGTATTTTTCTGGTACAAGGGGCTTTTTTCATGCATCACCAAAGAACGGAGCTGCTATTTTTAGCTCTAATAAGCATATTTAATTTCCTACTGACTCATTTCTACAGCTTTGTGCAAGTGGCGTTTCTGAGCACGACCCTGGGGGGCAGGTGAGGATCCGGTCTGCATCCCTGAAGTGTCCAAACCGATGCTGTTCCCCTCAGCACCACCGAACCCCGGGGCTCAATGAAGAACAATGCACGGGGGCTGCCCCAGATGAAGCCCCGAGGCTCCCACCTCCACTGGGGACTGTGGGGTCCTCTGGGCAGGGACCCCACACACCCCCCAGCACCCCTGTTACTGGGGCAGCAAAGCGCTCCCATTACACAAATAATTAATCAACACAACATCAAAAGTCACTCATTTGCATTCCAAAGTGGCCCCGCTGTGCTGTAACTCCCACACTGCCACTGCCATCAGCTCAGGACACCCTGGGCTGTGCTTCCCGTCAGCATCTCCTTCGAGGGAGGGAGATTCAAAGCAGAGTCCAAATTCCCTTCCCATCTATTTCTGATTGTGGTTACAAGGGGAGGGGATGCAAACGCTGAGCTGTGTTGTGTGAGAAGCAACATAAGAATCACCGGTATCCCCATAACTCCCTGTCAAGTCTGGGCTGCAGACACACCCCCGACAATGAGACAAATAAAGAATATGGGCTGTTCATACCCCGGTCCTTATCCTCACTAATCAGTGTGGCTCATCAGGTTTATGAGACAATCATGTCTGCTGCTACCCTGGCCCAGAACCTCTGAGTAATGGCTTGCCAATGCCAAGTAATTATAATGATGTCTTGCAAGTGAAGCAGAAACAACCAAGTAAACAGATTTAAAGCAGTTTAATTGGGCTGAGTTTTCCTTGAGTTCAGTGCCATTCCAATGTTCTATCAGCCCAAACCTGCACCTTATGAGATTTACTTGTTGGCTTTCAGTAGCTACCCCTCACAGCTACCCCTGTGCTTACTGGCTGTACGCTCACCCTGGGAGAACTTCCCATGGAGGGGCAGAGCCGTGGAACTGCTGCCGAGAGAGGGCCTGGAGTGTCCCTCTCTGGAGCCATCTCTAACCCTGTGTCCCTGTGTCCCCTGCTCCAGGTCACCCTGCCTGGCTGGACTGGATGATGTCCAGATGCCCCTCCCAGTCCTCTCCTGTGATTCTGTGCCAGCAGAGCCCACGGACGAACTTCAGGGATGTGAGTTGCTCTCCCTGCAAGCAGCAGCTACTGTGTTTTGCTGGCGTCTCTGCAGCCCGCCTGACCCTTTTCCCACCAGGTTTGCTGTCCCCCACCCCTCTTGGCTGCAGTTGGGCACTGCCCCTGTCCCCCCCAGACATCTCTCCCACCACTTGGGAGACAAGCCCAGCTCCTGCAGGCTGATAACTCCGAGTGTTCTGTGGATTACTACCTTGGCAGGGCTTAAATGTTTGCTGCAGACATAAGCCTTGTCATGGCTGATTTTATTTATCATTGTGTAAGTGTATTTCCAAATAAAACAGAAAGTGAACAAATAAACTGGGTGACAGAGCCATAAACCCTGCGCCTGCTCATTCACTTGAAGAAGAGCCTGCTTCAGCTAATTAACCTGTGCAAGCCTTGTGCTGTTCATAAACAAGCCAGGAATTAATAGTGGGGTTTTTTTCAAACAGCCAGCATATGCCAGTAAATCTTTATTGGGCAGCAAAACAGAAATAGCTCCCCTTTCTAGGGTAGGTACTACAACAGTGAGAGGCTGAGTTCTTAAATGAGAGAAAAATATTAGAACAAGTTTATTTCCTGCTTTTGCTGCCTGTACTGAGCACATCTGGGATGTGCTGGAGTGAAGGTTGTGTGAGTGGAAGCTGCAGCCTCCCCAGCACTGGGGCATTACAGAAACAAGCACCAAAACATGGCTCTTCTGCACCAAATCTCCTCACAGATGCAGCGGGAGGATGGATTATCCAGCACAACAGCCTGAGAAGCTGAGAGGAGCAGAGAGGAGCCTGCGGAGTGGGTAAATAGAGCTGTGGATCCAGGGGGATGCGGGAGGAGGGTCATGAGATGTGCAAGTGGCCTCCAGGAAAATAACCCACGGGGAGCTCTGGCAGAGGATGTGCTGGGGACAGGGACCTCCTGGGCTGTGCAGGAGGTGTCCCAGGCTTTGCTTTCTGGCAAGCCCTGTCTGTCCACTGGTCACACACACAAAGGGGAGACCTGGGGAAACAGAGAGGGGGCAGAAATACAAATCAAGGAGTAACACTTTTGAAGGAGAAATTATAAATTGCAATTTAATCACATAATCACTTTGACACTCTCAAGCAAGCTAATTTCTTCCCTTGCCTCATTTCACCCACTTGGCAAGATGAATCTTGATGAATAATGTCCTATGAATATTTAATTTTTTGATCAATTTGAATTTTTTTTTCTCCTATCCCTACCTGCTGGATAAATCAGTTCTCTCCTCTTTTCCTCTCACAAACATACAGAGAACAACAGCATCTTCTTCAACTTCCATCCTCCCCTGTTTTCATCCTTTTTTCCTCCCCTTCGGAAGGCTTTCTGGCCAAGCAATCATCATTGTCATCACCCCTTGCCCATCCTCTGCCAGCTGGGATTCCCTCTCCACGCTGCTCCAGCCGAACTGTTCCACCAGCTTGGTACACGAGCACAAATGCTTCCCTTAAATCCATCGCCCAATATTCAAATCCGCCAACTGTCTGAGCAAGCGAGAGGCTGCGAGAGCGGCTGGCACGTGCTGTTTGTTTAAGCTGTTTATTAAAACTGACAGTCAAATCACGAGAAATCCAGCTGAAACGCCTCCATGGATTTAAGGAAGAGAAGGAAGCCTGAGTGCCGTGGCACAGAGGGTTTATAAGCACTGAGAGTGTGCACTGAGCTCTGCAGAGGTAGGATGGAGGGCAGCGATGCCTTGGGAAGCTGCACAGGCTCTGGGATGCTGTGACCCATTCCTGCCTCTGCCCCATATTCCCCATTTCCTTCTGTGCCGTTTGTTAGCTCAGACTCCCACTCTCCCTCTGTGCAACGGCATTTCTTAGAGCCTGTCCTTGCCCTGAAGCTCCTGCAGGGTGAAGAGATCCTGTGCACCCAGCAAATGCTCCAGACCAAGCTTCCCACTGTGCCAAGCACCAGGGGAGCACCCAGATGTTTCCTCATCTCCTGTTTTTCCTCTGTTGTTGTTGCTTTTGGTTTAGAAATAGGCATTCATTTACTAGGTCCTAATCTGTCCCTGCATTCAAAGCAGCTTCCCATGTCCATCATCCCGCCTCCACCCATTCCACCGGGATTTCTCAAGCGTCACAGGGAAGTGAGTGACAGTTTATACACAGAGCTCAGTCCCTTAGGGTGATCCGAGGGAGAGAGAGACAGCGATATTCCCTCTCTCAGGTATGAACTTCAGCACAGAGTTTGCCTCTGATGAAGATCCTGGAGTGGGAAATGGATTGTTTGGAAAGAACAGCGTGAGCAGGGAGACAGGAGCAGTCAGCAGGGAGTGACAGGCTCCGTGTGCCTGGGGATGGTGCTGGAGGCTCTGGGCTTGGTGCTGCAGCCAGGGCAGAGGCAGAAGTGCCCGGCAGGAGCTGCTCAGCCATGTCACCTTCTGGCTCCCAACTGCTGCTGTCAGTCCAAGGGCCCGATCTTGTCAGCACAGGGAAATGAGTCCAAGGGAAACGTGTTCTAAAGCAGTTGTGGCACAACACTGTCTGAGGCTGTGGCCATGTCTGATCAGTCTGTGTTTGCTATGAATCAGGGTGACACAGACCCTGGTGGCTCAGCCCATCTGATGCCTCCCATCGCCGAGGAAACAAAGAACTCTACAGGCTGGGCTGATTTTCAGTATTTCCACATTTCCAGAGGCAGCCAGAGTGAGTCTGAACTTACTACAGACCTTGTTTGCAATAGAACTGTTCTGAAAGGCTCCAGCCCTTAGCCCTGAGTCCTGACAGCCATCGACCGGGTGATGATGGTTTCTCTACACTAGAATCAGTCAAAACCACACATAACGCCTTGAGGAACCATCTGTGATATGCTGGAGAGTAGAACAGCTCAAACAGGAATTTCTGATGTGCAGTGGAGACAGGAGTGCTTGCCCAGGGATGAGCTTGGGAGGAAATGAGGACTGAGGGATGTGGGAATAGTAACAAAGGAATGAAAACAAAGAGAGACGGAGATGTGTGCGGGAGGAAGGAAAACATTTAGTTCACAATACAGTTAGAGAAACCATTCCTGCTGCAAATCAACACACCGGTGCCCTGCTCCGCAGGACATGCACAAGAGGTTTGCTCTTTCACCTGCCCTCATAATGTTGCCATTTGCTCTGCTGAAAGGGGAGCAGAGTCGTGCTTGGAGACAACCGCCGCTTGCGAAAGGTTACCCTCCCTTTGGCATTTCCCGTGCGCAAGTCACAGATAAGGAGCTGAAGTTCACAGCCAAGCTGCAGAATTAATAGTGCCCTGCACTTAGAAGTTTGTTCACTTGATGGATTTAAGGAGTCAGGGATGGAATTGAAAACAAACCCACTGGAAAAGCCTCCCCATCTCGCCCCAGAACTCTCTGGGCTGAGCCGCTGACACTGAGGGTCCCCTGCCATGCACAGCACAGCAGGAAACTTCCCTGGAGCGGGGTCAGCGTGGGCTCCTGTAGGACACTGAGCCTCTGTGCAAACCAGAGACCCTCTGCCCTGGCTTGCACCACTGCACTGTTTCAGAGCATCTTCAAAATCTGCCTCCCTGGGCCAAGAAAACACCTGACAAAACTGCTGGACAGAGAGCAAACCCGCTGTTTGGGAGTGCAGCTGGAGGGATGCAATTCCAGGTAAGCCAATGGATTCTGAATTATGAATAATTAAGTAATATGGCATGTGGAATAGGGGAGCCTCATCTCCACATATCACTCAAATCCCAGGGCCCTCCTGTTAGTGGGCTGGAGATTTCCTGGCTGCTTCCTCTCCTTATCCATCCCTCTCTCCCTCCCACTCAGCAGCATCGATGCAAACCCCTCCTCTGCCCTCAGCATCCCACCAAGCAGCTGCCAGCTCCCCCTTCTCCAATTATCCCCACAGTTCTGTCCCTGAGCCCATCCTGTGACCTCTCCCTCTCAACACCTTTCTCCAAAGCTTACACTAACATGAAGTGAGTCCTGCACAGACTCACAGGGCGAGAAATACTTCCCATCCCTGAAAATTCCAGCCCCATTCTCTCTCCACGTTATTTCAAAGCCTCATCAGCACAATTCCTGTGCTCTGCCGCTGCACAGAATCACCTCTCTCTGAAGTCACCTCAACTTTGGTGCCGTGGCTGTGCCTCTCCATGCCCGATTACGTCCCGTCTGAAGCATTTTTCTTCATTTGCAGGAGCAGTGGTGCTGCCTAACGAGGGCCGCTGTCCCCTGCTAACGGGAGTCACTTCATTATGAGCTGGGCTCTGCTTCAAACTGTGGCTCCACACTACCAGAGACCTAAATCTTACCACAAGGATTTTAATTTGGGATTAACCGATCGGGAAATTAGATCACTCGTTACATCAGTCATCCTGCTCTCCCTGTACCTCGTGCTCCGGGTGGCTTGGCTACAGAAGGAACCGGGGAATGGGCACAGCCCCAAAGCTGCCCGAGCTCCAGGGATGTTTGGACAATGCTCTCAGGCACAGGGTGGGCTTTTTGGGTGTCCTGTGCAGGGCCAGGAGCTGGACTGGATGATCCTTGTGGGTCCCTTTCAGCTCAGGATATTCTATAATCTTTATGTTTTAAGTAGGAACCACTTTCATTTTTAAAGTGACACCTGCCTTTATTTCTTTGGGATGAGCCTGGCAAGCGGGTGTGGATCATAAAATCACACAATCATGGAATGGTTTGGCTGGATGGGACCTTAAAGCCCATCCTGTTACAGTCCCTGCCATGGGCACCTCCCACTGTCCCAGGCTGCTCCCAGCCCCGTCCAGCCTGGCCTTGGGCACTGCCAGGGATCCAGGGGCAGCCACAGCTGCTCTGGGCACCCTGAGCCAGGGCCTGACACCCTCCCAGGGAACAATTCCTGCCCAGTATCCCATCCATCCCTGCCCTCTGGCAGTGGCAGCCATTCCCCTTGTCCTGTAATCAGTTTCTCTTCATCTTTCTTGTGGTCTCTCTGCAGGTACTGGGAAGTCACAATTAGGTCACCCTGAGGCTTCTGTTCTCCAGGTTGAACAATCCCAATTCTCCCAAATTTTCTGTTTTGTGTTGACAGGAATTCTTTTGGACTGCAAACTATTTCCAAAAGAAATCTAAGTGAAATATTTACATGCTATAAGGAAAATGTGGGAATCCCTTCTCCAAAGTCAAAATTAATTTATTATCCTGTTAAAACCAATATCCTGGTGTGTACATCCCTGTTTGTGTGTGTGCCCCTGCAGATGAATGCACGCACACATACACACACCTTATCCTGTAAATTCCTGCTCTTTGCTTGCATTTCTAGGCAACACTTAATAGAAGATGCAACATAATAGAAGCCCCAGCTGGGGAAGCCACGATACAGCCCAGGCCCCAGAAAGTCAATTACTCTGTAGGAGAGGGTGAGGACAACTAAAGAGATTTGCATGGAAATAACTGATCTCCCGATAGAAAGGATCACACAGGCTGTGCTGGCAGACAGTGCTGAAGGGAAAGGTAAAGGCAGAGGATCAAAATACACCAGGCATGGCTGTGGTAATCAGCATTTCTTTGTTCCTTTGTTGGAGATGGCCAGGCAGGAGACTGAACTGGTGGAGATCTGGCTGCATTCTTGCAAAAGGCATTCATTGAAAATTAATGACAGCTTAAGTTTTCAATTAAATTTTAATTTAAACTCTGTGACTGGTGCAAATCAGCACAGTGCCACTTGTGTCAGTGATTTATCTTAGCTGAGGATTTGGCCCCACGTCTCGAGTGAAACCTCTGCCAAAATAAGCAGCAGTAGAGATCCTCCAGCCAGACTCCAAAATGTGCTCAAGCCCTGGAAGGCGTGGACAGCCTGAAATCAGTGCAGCTTGGGACCTCTGAGAACTCCTGTAGGGGCCTGTCTGAATCTCCTGATGTGCAAACTACTGCCCCAAGTATAAATTTACCATATAGGAAAACAATCCTGCAATCCCCAAAGCCTCTTATCTTTACCAAGTGGGATCTGTTCATGGCTCTGCTTAGGGTCCTGGTGAAGACCAGAGAATCCCAGGACAGTTTGGTCTGAAGGGACCTTAAATCTCCTCCTGTTCCACCCCTGCTCCGGGCAGGGACAGCTCCCACTCTCCCAGAGAGCTCCAAACCCCGTCCAGCCTGGCCTGGGACACTTCCAAAGGTGTCCTGTGCTGAAACACAGCCTGGAGCAAGGAGGTAAAGCCTGAATCTGGGTGTCTTCCATGAAACAGCCTCCCCGGGCTCACCGTGGAGCTCTCAGGTCACCTGGTGGGTCACCTCCCCTGGCTGCCCCAGCCGCCACCAGCACGTGGGGACACAGGGACAGACATGGGCACAGTCCTGGTGGCTTCAGAGAGGAGGGCTTTGGTTTGCACTCACCAGCTTCTTTACATCCCATTTAACAGATCTGCGGCTGGAAGTCTAATAACTTAGGAAGTTTAACACACTCTTTTTTTTTTTTTTTTTTAATGTGTAATGTAGTCATTTCTCAATCTGCCATTCCCAAGAAGTTCTTTTTTTTGTCCTTGCTGTTGAAATCTATCTGGATTGAATCATTGAGTCATTATTCCTGATGTTCCACAAGTCTTGTTCTGAATATTTTTAGAAGAAAAAAATGAGATTTCTGTTTGGGACCTTTTTGTTTATAAATTTTGCATATATCTGCAATACAAAAGCAGCAAAAGGAATTCAACTGAATCTTTTCAAGAACAGGATCGGCTTGTGATGTGCACAGCAAAACCATTGAGTTTAACAGGCTGAGAGGTTGGAAGAGAATGA
This sequence comes from Pomatostomus ruficeps, assembly GCA_013400735.1. Lineage (NCBI taxonomy): Eukaryota > Metazoa > Chordata > Aves > Passeriformes > Timaliidae > Pomatostomus > Pomatostomus ruficeps. The sequence continues at coordinate 14,908 of VYZT01022216.1, forward strand.
AGCAATTAAGGGGAAGGAGGGATGTGGAAATGAGGGTCACTTGCACTTTACAGAAAACCAGACCAACACTGAGTTATCTCTTAAGCTGTGAGGGCTCAGAAAATCCAAGGACAGCAAGGCCAAGGCTCTCTTGACGTGACTGCGACATTTTGAGTGGCAGCAACACGGAGGGTGAGGAAGGAATCACTGCAGCTTTAGCCCTGGAAGTTGCTGGTTTTGTGCACTAGGCTGGAATGGGCGGTTGCAGCTCATCTGGGGACGCTTGGGCTGTTCAGGAGGGGGGAGTCACAGCCGCCGCCCCCAGCAGCAGCGGTCACTGGACAAGTTTGACTCACAGCCGCAGACTCAATAACATTAACAGTGCACCTTGAAGTGCAGGGCTGTGATGAGTGGAGTTTGTTGGACTCATTTGCTCTGTTTGGAGAAAACACATTGAGGGTTTGCTCTCAGTGATGTTTGGAAAACTTCAGAGCGAGTGGCAGTGACGGATGGGCCCAAAGGAGCAGAGCAGGCAGTGCCAGAGTCTTCCAGCTGAGCTGGGAGATGGGAGCTGACAGCAGGAAAGGCTTCCCTGCACATCCATTTCCTCCTCCTGGGGCTCTGCAAGGGGAAACAGGCGTGGGGAGCACCGGGGTGCCCCTCTGTGCACAGCTCTGCTCCTCCCAGGCGGAGCACAGACCTGTGCCACTTCAGGCACCTGGAGCGTCACTCCTTTTTGTCTATATGGCCAAGAGGGATTCTGACCAAGCCTGGGACAGTGCTTGTCCATGCAGACAAATTACAAGGTTCAAATATTTTAAATATTTTAAAATCCAACTTTTTCTCCAACACCAACTTTTCCTATGGCCACTGAAAACAGCCCCTGGATCAGGGAGGCTCCTCTGCCTCTTGGTCTTGCTCAGCCTTCTGGAAGGAACATCCTCAAGGAAGGGTTAAATCAATCTCAACTAAATTCACTGGCCCTTCATTAACAAGTCTATCAGCTCTAAATAATTAGCATTTTTATGTCACATGCAGTACACAGGGCAGCGAAGGGACGGCAGGCGCTCGGCAGAGCCACATGGTCCTCTGATTCATAACGTCAAGCAGAAGCAGGCAGAGCATCCAAGGGAAAAGACGCGCAGGTCTCAGGGGCAATGAGCTCCAAGCGCCTTAGGCTGTGCCCTACCTAAGGAAAGGAGCTGGGGCTGAGCAGAGGGGTGGGATGGGCTGGGAGCTGCGATGGCCAGAGCCCCCCAGAGCCAGCAGGTCCCCAGGTGCAGCCTGTGACATCACCCGCTGCCTGGTCCTTGACAAACGGAGCTGTGTGAGTTCCCTCTGACTCACATCCCCCGAATTCAGCAGGAAGGTCACTGCCACCGCACTCAGCCAAGGCCTAAGGTGGGAACAGTGTGGGATGGGCAGCTCTGAGCGCTGTCCTGGGCAGGGGGAGCCGTGGGGGCCACAGGCAGACCTCCCCTCCCACCATGGCTGGGAGCTGCGGCTGCCCTGGAGCCTGGGCGGGTGCACAGACAGGGACTCGCACAGGCACGGCCGCTGTCTCTGTTTCTGAGCAGGGGTGTCAACAGGGTGTCCTCTCACCCGGTGACAAAGCAAGTGACACCTGTGGGAGAGTGCAAACGTCCCTCTCCTGCTCAGGGACAGAGACACAAAGGTCTGCACAAGGGGGAATGGCTTTAAGCTGAAAGAGAGTGGATTTAGATGGGATATTGGGAAAGAATTCTTGGCTGTGAGGGTGGGGAGGCCCTGGCACAGGGTGACCAGAGCAGCTGTGGCTGCCCCTGGATCCCTGGCAGCGCCCAAGGCCAGGCTGGAGCATCCTGGGAGAGTGGAAGGTGTCCCTGCCATGGCAGGGGATGGAATGAGCTGAGCTTTAAACCTTCCAACCCAAACTGCTCTGTGATTCTGTGACTTACGGTCACTCCTGGCAGAGATTTTCTGTTTTGGAAGAAAGCCCCTTCCCTCGCTGCTGCTGCAGCTGATGCCACTGGTCCTGCTGGTGACATGGACAGGCTTTACTAAAGTGGGGTTTCTAAGAAGGGGCTTAAAGCTTTTAGTGCTCCCACATCTCTGAACGCAGCAGATGAGAGAGCAGAGTCGTTTTCCATCTGTCTGCAAAGCACTGTTAAGTTCTCATTCACACGTAAAGCAGAGCCAGCAGAGATTGTTACAGGCTCAATGACAGCGCTCTACAAATGTTAATATGGTTTTTAATTGGGAGGAATAATAGCTTGCTGCTGCATGCTTGGCAGACCAGGCTCTGCTGCTACTTGATCCTACCCGTTTTTTAAAAGAGAAGGGGAGAATTGCAATTCTGCATTGCAGTCAGGATTTATTTTAAGCAGCTGAGGTGCTGAGCTGACAGTGATGGTATCCCTCATCCTCTAGTTATTGGGGACGGCAGAGGCAGAGCCACCGCTCCCACGGTGCAGCAGCAGGCAGCACCAGGTCCCGTGCAGAGGGACAGGACTTCAACACAGAATGGTTTGGGCTGGAAGGGACCTTAAAGCCCAACTCGTCCCCCCCGCCATGGGCAGGGGCACCTCCCACCATCCCAGGGTGATCCAAGCCCCTCCAGCCTGGGCTGGGCTGATTTCGCTGTGGAGCTTGGTGCATCGCCAAGTTCTGCTGAAGTTAATGAGGGCCTGTGTGCCCAGTGAGATCAGGAAAATAATCGGAATTAACTTTTAAATGCATTAGGCAAATTGCATTAAATACCTTCGTAAACACTTTTGTCTAGAATTAAGGGGGACTAACTTGATTTTGTTTGCTTCACTTTAATTCCAAGTAGCACCATCTAAATGGAAGCTTAAAGAAATTTAACCAAACGTACACCTTGATTAGTCCCCGAATGTCCCTAAGCACTCAGAGCAGAGTGTGAGAGTCTCCTCAGCTGCCTTGTGGGGTGGGATCCCTATCTTGGGAACCTCCCAAGAGCCAAGGGACTGCTCTGAGTCCCTACGGGCTTGATCTTTGCATTCCAGCCACTCTGTTTGTCTTTCCCTGGGTTTTTGGTCCTCAGTGTCAGCTTTGCTTCAGCTGGAGCTGGGAGGGCAGACAGAGGATCCCGGTGCTTCCCAGGGAGCCCCTGCCAGCCCCAGCCCCTTGTCGGGAGGGTCTGACCTTCAGGAGCCCGACTGAGGGATCGAATTCCTCACTTCATCCGTGTGGGGAAAATAGAGGCAGAGTGGGAAATCCCACAGTGGCCGCCCAGGCCCGGGGTGAGGAGGGGAAGGGGCGCTGCTGGCAAATCCCAGCAGGTCTGTTCGCTGCCAGACTCCCAAGGTCTCTCTGTCCTCACTGGTGGCGTCCGGGCAAGGGCGGGAGAAGGGCTCGGGGACTCTCCAGGGGAAAGGAGAAGCACCGGGAACAGGAGACTCCGACCAGAGCCCGTCCTCGGCTCCTCCTCACACGCCCAGGTGCGGCTCCCGCCGGGCCAGGGAAGGTGTGGGAAAAGGGAATTTGTGTTCGTTCGCCCGGAGCTGGGTCAGCGCTGGAAGCCGCTGGGCAGAGGCGGCTCCTGCTCGCACCGCGGGGCTCCGGGCAGGGCAGAGCTGGGGGTCTCGCAGAACTGCGGAGCTGGCTGGGAGCTGCCGGCAGCTGACAGGGTTTTCAAGGACAGAGGGAGATAATTCCTGCCCAGCTTCGCTCCCTGCGCAGAACGGAGAGGGCAGCCATGCTGCTCTCCCCCTTTTGGAAGAATTACAATGCAGCTGAAGTATTTTTAGTAAGGCCTTAATTAAATCATCAAAATATTTCAGGCTGATGTTCATCAGCAAGTAAATTCAGGGAGCAGGACAAGAAAAGCAGCTGTGCATTATTTTTCTGAGTAATGATATTTGGATCTCTGTGCTACAGAAAGTGGGGGGGGTGGGGGAGTAAATTATACAGAAAATGCATTCAGGAAGGTTTTAATGTTATTACAAACCTTCATTATAATGTATGATCAAGCATGTAAGTGAAAATCTTAGGACCCGGGGGTAACATATCGATTCTGGCAGACATTAAAATTTCTATTTGATGCTTAAGCAAAATCTAATCTGACTTCTGATTTTGCAAAATATTTTAGGGTAATTAGACATGTTTGTGCTTTATTGATTCTTAAAATGAACATAAGTATGTGGGGAATTGCTAACACTCTGGATTAGAGAAAAACAGACTCCTTGCTTTGCAAAAGTTCCCGTAAATTAAATCACTTTCTGCAAATGTGACCCTCATTATCCTGTATGGAAATGAATGCAGGGACAGGTAAGGGAGTTTAAAATCACAATGATCATGAAAGTGAAGCTTTAGTGTTTAAATGAAAATTTGTTTTCTCACAGTTTTCCCACAGGCTTTGGGAAATGGCTCATCTGGAGGACCGGGGCTCTGAGCACCCTGGGACAGTGGGAGGTGTCCCTGCCCATGGCAGGGGTGGGATGAGATGAGCTTTAAGGTCCCCTCCCACCCAAACCATTCTGGGATTCTGTGATAAAACCCCAAACAGCCCCAGAGCACGGGCTGGGGAGGAATTCCTGTCGGAAATGGGCTTTTGAGAAGTCAAGCTCCGAGCAAACGCCGAGGGCAGGGTGGGCACCGCCAGCCCAAAGCACCGACCCAGCCCAGACCGTGCCCGCGCTGCTCTGCCGGGGGAGGAGTCACCAGCACCTCCCAGCAAGGGACCCGTCCTGCCAGTCCCTCTCGAGACACAAATATTTACTGCTCCGGTAACTTTTGCTGCCTTTCCACAAATATTTTGGAAAAGCGAGGTCAGTTTCAAGCAGGAAACCACAACACGTCTGCAGAGCTGCCTGTCCACGTGTCTGAGCTGCAGAAACAGCCCCGGACACCGTGAGCATCCTCGAGCTGCAGCATCTCAGCCCACGGGATGCAGCGCCGGAGACTGCAGACCCAGCCCGGGCGAGGATGCGCCGGGGCCTGGGAGCACAGAGGACTCGGTGCCCTTGGGAGCGAGCCCCGGCCCCACCTCGGGGGAATGCGCTCGGGGCACCGACTGCCGCGAGGGTGTGAAGTCTGCTCAGAATGCACAAAAGGACAGAAGTTCAGCTGGTTTGAACAGATGGCTCAGTAACATTTGCTGCCGAAGCCCGCAGGTCCCCAGCAGGGCCTTTCTGTTATCATTTACTGCACTCGCTGTTTTTCCCGGCGATGCAGAGCCACGCACACACGTGTGCACAGCGCTGGGGACGCGCGGCTCGGCCCCCGGCCCTGGCACTGCAGCTCAGATGAAGTCATAAATAAGCAATAAGCAGAGATAAGTGTCTGATTTATGGGGGAGCTCAAAGGCAAAGACAAGCAGTAGCAAGGTCACATCCACGGTTAAGCACATCCCTGACACAGCTCGCGCCTCTCTCTCCTCCCCTTCTGCCCCTCCCAGGTCTGGGAGGCACCAAAACAGAATTTTTGACTGCACTTCTCGCTTTGGCTTCCTCTGTATACTGAGAGCAGCTCATTTGCTCCAAATCCAGGCAGTTTTTCCCGTCGCAGTGCCAGTGCGCCACAGCCCAGCGGGATGATGGCCGATGGCCGTGCGGATCCTGGCTCTCCGTAGCATGGCAACAAGTGCTAAGCAACACGGAGGTTGCCACCAGGCCCTCGGTCTGGCTTTTATCTGGTGAGGGACCACTTATTTCAGAGCTGATCTCCCTACAAGGCACTGCCCCTTGCAGGGCTGACAGATCATCACTCACGGCACCTGCCTGGGGTGGGTGCTCGTTTGAGATCCCCACACCCCTGCTCTGACAGGCAGTGTCTCAGTGCGGGGAGCCCACTGCAGCCCGCATTGCCCTGACCCAGGTGCTTTGTCAGGATTACAGCTTGAGATTTTCTACCTAATGGCTCCCGCCTTCCCTTCCCCGGAGGAGGCTGCTGTGGCAGAACGGTGTCTCCTGCGGGGTGAGCTTTGTCTCCCTGCAGGTCCTTGGCTCTGCCCAGGCTCTACGGATGCTCATTCCCAAGGGAGGGAGCAGTGTCTGTGCAGCCCTGTGCCAAGGCATCACCCCTGCTGCTGGGATCGCCGGATCACAGACTGGGAGGTGCTGCTCCAAGCATAGCCTGGTCACTGATCCAGGGAGGTCCTCACTGGAGCAGAAAGGCACCACGATTGCTGAAAAAATAACCTTAATAAAGTGGGTATAAATAACTGTATAGCGGTATTTCTGCGTATTGGAATTGTTTATGCAGGTAAAATTTAATAGCAGAGGTGTGACCGCATTTATAACAGAGTAATCAGTGTGTAATTCCACAAACCCAGTGTGTTTGCTCACAGGAGACAACCCTAATGTCTTTTTAAAAAGTCATTAGATTTAAGTAATAGCCAGCACCCAAGTACTCGATCAGGCAGATAGAGAACAAATCAACTTTTATTGCCAGGCAAAAACTAGAAAACCTAATTCCTTGGAAGCTAATAAAAATTTTATAATTTTTTTTTGGAGTCAAATAAGCGCAGGGTTTATTACTTCGTAGACATCTTCATAAAACCTGGAGCAAACCTAATCTAGATGAAAACAACAGCTGTGAGGCACAATATATTTGACCAAGATGGATGCCTCAGAGGTATGATATTCATTAGCTCACTAATTCCAAATGGTAAACAAGGTTTAATTAATTTTGATTTCAAGCTACAATGGTCTGCTGGCCACGCAGAGGTGTACAGAACGTACAGCTCCTGGAAGAGCAAGTGTCTGCGGGAGAAGTTGGCATCTTCTCTTGACATTTCTGCTGGGCGAAGTTTCGGGAACAGGAGAGGGAGAGTGTTCATCTCCTAATTTTGATCTTTTGCAAGGGTGCAAAGTGAGGATGTGGCTCCAGTGAGGACCTCCCTGGATCAGTGACCAGGCTGTGCTTGGAGCAGCACCTGCCCTGCCGCCCCCTCAGCGTGCCCGGTGCTCCCAGCCCTGACCCTGCAGCCCCATCCTCGCTGCTGTTGTTCCCATTCTGGCAGCCCCTGGGGAGCCCCATTCCACCGGGAACTGTCCCTGCCAGGCTCGGCTCCAGCCCCGCAGTCCCACCCTCGCCCCAGTGCTCCTGTCTCGGGGAGCCCCTGCACCCCACGGGGCAGCGTCACTGTGCCCGTCACTCCCCCGCTGCCCCAGCTGCACCGGGTTTAATCCTTCTGAAAGAGAAACATCTATTGAACTCATGGAGGCGCAAGGGACAGGGAGAGCCCTGGGAAGTTCATCAGGTGCTGGGGGCTGCCTTCAAAATAACCAACCAACCACCTCTCAAACCACCTTGCCGTGCTCGCAGAGAACAGACCATTGTTTCCCATTTCTGGCAAAAATCCCTTCAATGACAGTGCAAGAGACAGATTTTTGGGAAAACCTGACACCCTCATCCCTTCAGTGTCCTGCCTGGGGTGTTTCACCTCCCTTACTGTCTCTCCATCCGTTCCCTGTGCTGTGCTTCCACCTGTGAAAGCTGCACTTGCACCAACGAGACTCCAGGGAATGGGAAAGCTGAGCAGAGCTCTCGGGAGGGAAGTTACAGGGTGAGAGAGAATCTGTCACTGAGCCACGGCAGTGCCCAGGCCTTCAGCAGGAGGGGAGCAGGGCGGGTTCCTCTGAGGAACCCCTGGCCCAGCTGCAGCGGTGCCGGAGGCTGCAGAGAGCGCTCGGAGAGGGCTGCAAGGCACAGCTCAGCTCTCCCAGGGCTTTTCACTCCCCAAGGACAATTCCTAGAAACGAGCTTACAACACATCTGACTCTGCAGTCTCTTTTCCAGCTGCATGAACTTCCCCGCTCTGCACATTCCTGAGCCGCGGTGCTGTCCCCAGCACAGCTGAGCCTGCGGCACTCAGCCCCTCCTGCACACAGCACCTGGATTTGAGACACAGAACTCCCCCAGGCTCCCCAAAATAGCCCCAACCACAGCATGAGGGAGATTTAATTGTCACTCTGATGGATGTGAGTGTCTCCTCTGCTTGGGTGCCTCGTGCTCAGAAGCAGCTGTGCTCGGGAGAGGTTTGGACAGGCCTGGAAGCCACCACAAGCCCGGACACTCAGAGCTTCCCTTTCCTGTGCCACCCCTGGGCAAGGACATGCACTAACGGAGCTGGTTAGAAAAGAACCTGTGTTCAGTCTGGAGAAGAGAAGGCTTTGGGGATGCCTTAGAGTCCCTTCCTAAAGGGTCTCCCAGTCCCACAGCCCAGTTCCACGTTAAACAGCCCCAGCTCTGCAGCACAGAGCCGCTAGAGTGAAAACAGCGGAGAGGAACCAAACTTTCATGGACAGGACATTCAAAGTATCACAGCACATAATTTGCTTAAGTATCTCAGAGTTAATTCAGACGAGAGTACTGCCTTTATCTCACCTTGGTGTCCGACAGCTCTGTAGTCCCGTGGGAGGACGGGATACGCTGCACCTGTCACTGACGCACCCGCCGAGGGGTCGTGCTCCAAGGGGCCATGGAAGTGTTTACTGTCACCTCTGAGTGACACCAGAACATGCACTTGTCTTGTATTCGTGAACTAGAAATGTATTTAATTCAGGTTCGAGGCAAAGTCATGGCTCACAGCCCTTTAGTGCACTGCTGAATTTGAAACCAGCTTGCAAATCTGTTCCCAAAATAACCCTGTGAGTCTCTTTTATCCAGAGAAATGTACAAAATATTTTTGTTCAAAGACAGAGGTGCAAAGAATTTCAATGTCAACACACTCCCTGGAGGGAGAGGACAGGTTTGGGGGACTGTTTCCAATAGGAGTTGGTGCTGGATCCCCGGAGGGCAGCGGCTGTGGGGTGGCAATCCTTGTCTTGGTGAGATGTGCCAGTATCCACAGCAGGGTGCTGGTACCACCGTGAGAAAAGCTCTCAGAATGTATAAAAACCCCCACCCCAACACTTTCCCGTGGGTTTCCCGTAGCCATCACGGCATAAATCCCCTTACCTGCCCCCAAAGGCTGCGGGAGGCTCACGCTCCCTGCCACAGGTACAGCAGCTCTCCCGGATCCTCCCCAGGGCTGGGGACCTGCCAGCGGTGCCACATCCAGGGCCGGACGGGTTCAGCTCTCACATGGCTCACCAGGAACCTGCAGCATGGAGAGACAGTAATTTATACACAGGGAAGCTTTGTTAATAAATAACCAGAGCTGGAAATATGCTTTAATGAAGCACAACAGCAATTAGCTTGATTCACATTTTCCCCCTCAAAACATAGACAAATATACGCACTTAAAGAATGAGGATGTTTTGGATAATCACAGCTAAATAAATAGAATGGAAACTTTGTATACTTCATGCAAAAGACTTTGCTGGCTGCAGTATTTCAAGCTTTGTTTAAAAATAATAAGTGGTTGGAATGAAGTCCATACCCCAAACCCGTAACTTTGCATTTCCAAGGGCTGTGGCAACAACGTAACAATGAATATATGAATATATCGGTCTTCTTTAGACCATCAACCTACAGCTGCTGTGCCTAACACAATCTGTCAGAACACACCAACAGAAGAACTGAAAGGCACTGAAAAGAAAATTGATTCTCCTGCAAGCCCCTCTTTGTCTGGTTTCTTCATTTGCCTATTAATAGCCCGCTGTGCAATTAATTACACAAAATTCAGGTACAGTCCTTGTACCCCTGCAGAGGAGAGTTGATAAAGTCCTGCAGACATCGGCAGCCCAGAGGTGCCATTCCTCTCCTGAGCTGTGCTGTGGGTTTCTGCTGGGACCTGGGTTGCCCAACAGCCCCAAAGAACAGCAGGACAAAAATCATTTGCTTAAAATATTCAGGTCAGTCTTGATGAATAATGAATACATCCATAGAAATGGGGCTCAACCACACACAAAACAGTGGTTAAATTAATCAGGTAATTTAATGGCAAGGAGTAATTTGACATCTTGTGTCTCACGGGCGCTGCTTCCACAGCTTTCCTCCAAGCAGCCCAGATTATTCTCATCGCTGCAGGCTGGACTTTCTTAATGCAAGGCTTTTAATTATGCAGGCTGGACTTCTTTAATGTGAGGCTTTTAATTATCCTTAGATCAATACTTCTCCTCAGCTCTGAGGAAAACTTTCCCCCCCTGGTGTGAGCTGGGGAGTTACAGGAGCACAGTCTGTGTTTAACATCTGCCCTCCCCCGGGGGAAAGGGACGGTCACTGTCCTGAGCTTTGAGGGACCAGGGCATCACAACCCTGTTCTCTGGGGAGTGGGGGTGTCACTGTCCCGCGGTTTAGCAGAGCCCCTGGCCAGGCTGGGGGCACCATGGACCCCTCAGCACCACACTGCCCTTGCAAGACAGAGCTGCAGGACACGGCTGCATTCTCCAGCCCGGATGAGATGGGAAAAAATCAGCCACAAAGAGCAGCTCCTGTTGTTGTCCTACTGAAACACAAGGAGAATTAACGACGTTATTTTTCATGTTGAGAGCGACTTGAATTATTTACAAAACTCCCATCAAGACTCTCAGCCTGGCATGTGCTTTTTCTCCTCCTTGTTCTCCTTTCCATCTCTCACTTTGAAAACGGATGCACCTTCCCACATGGATCCTGCTGTACCATTCCCCGTGTCCAGGACACCCTGGGGCCAGATCCCGTGTGCCCAGCACTGGCTGGTCCCGTCCCCCTGCTCTCCACAGCATCCCTGGCTCCGTGTCGGCATCCCCAGCCCCAACAGAGGAGTGACTGGAGCTAATGAGTTTGGCCTTGGGCAAACACCTCCCTCGCTTGGTTATTTTTATTTTTTTGGAGCCTTTCAGCCCAGGGTGCTTGTTGCTTCTCCAGCATCAACAACATTAACAAGCTCTGACATCTCATAAATTTCCCTTGGTAAAACAAAGAGAAACAAATAGAAAAACAAGTTTCAGCAGTACAGGGAGTTTGGTGTTTTGAATTTGTTCCTTCCTTTTCCATGCACTGGATGTTGTTGTGAGCAGCCCCTTTTATCCTGCTGGTGTCTCTCTGCTGCAGCCAAACTGTCTGGGACAATACTAGCTAGAACACGCTTGTTTCAGCTTTGGATAGAAAGTGCTGAGATAAAGTGAGATAACAGGTTCAGAAAGAAGAGAAAGGAGATGAACCCCATTAATATTTTCTTTCAGTTTAAAGCCATTCCTTGTCCCATCATAATGATCAAAAGATTTATAGAATGTTTTAGGTTGGAAAAGATCTTAAAGATCATTGAGTCCAACCATTAACCCCACACTTCCCAGTCCACCTTTAAGCCACGTCCCCAGGTGGACTTTGCAGCTGAACAAGCATCAGTGCAGGGTCACTCCCACTCTTGTGCCTCAGTTTCCCCTTTTAAAATCCTGTACAGGAATAACTTGTAATTGTAATAAAAATCTTTGGTAGTGCTTTATTTAGATAGTGGGAAGCTACAAATCGGGATTGATCATCACTGTCACAAGGAAGTTGTTCAAACATTCTCTGCCGTGGCAGCCCCGGGCCCTCTCCACACTTTCCTCCTTTCTCTCTGTAATTCTTTTCCAGTGCCCAAAATATAAATTGTCTTTCTTAGGGAATGAGAAATCTCCTGCCTCGGAGCGCAGTTTCTGCTCAGGGATGCAGAGACTGCAGACGCTGCCCTCCCCTCCACCAGGCCGGGAGCGCCGCTCTCCGAGGTGCCATTAGGAGCTGCAGAGGGAAGAAGCAGCCACGAGTCATCCTCTCTCTCCTCTCTGCCCTCTCCCCTCTCCCCTCTCCTCTCTCCTCTCCCTCTCCTCTCCATCCCAGAGCTCCCCAGACACCTGAGCAGGGCTCTCCTGTAACCCACACTGCTGCTGGCAGGTGGATGTGGCACAGCAGCAAGTCCAGCACAAGCTCCGTCCTCCCCGGGCCCACTCTCAGATCAGAGATCCCAGGAACTCAGCTGAGGGTCTGGCTTCTCCAAGAACGAGTTTTTATCAGCACCTGCCCTGGTGCAAAGGGAGCCTCAGCTGGTGCTGCACCAGGAACACGCGGCTCCCACAGGGGCACCAAGCACAGCGTTAATGGCAGAGGCCAAAAGGGACTTTATCAAACCCTGCCGCCCCCAGCACAGATCCCCAGCTGGGTGTTTTTTTCCAGTTACTGCTCCATTGTTATAATAACAGATAAATAATCATAAAAATGATGCTACTGGGAGGGAATGTGAGGCGGAAGAGAAAAAGTGATTTTCCAAGGATAAAATTATTCAGCAACAACACTGGACATGTGAAATGGCATTTTGGACTCAACATCCACTGCTTTATAATGAGGCAGAGTATTTTCCTTATGGACCCAGCTCCTGGAGCCCTGGAGCTCCTGACTGTGTCCTCTGCTTTACTGCCACAACATAAATATCAGGAGTTATGGCTGCAGCAAGCACACTGCACACTGCTGAGCTGGTTTGAATTTAACATGAATTTAATACCAGCATCCCACAGTGCCACAGCAGCTGTCAGGAGGCAGCTGAGTTGATCCTGTTTTGCTTTTTGCACTCAGCCTTTGACCCCAGACACATCACTGGGCTCTGGGTGCAGGAGGGGAGCAAGAGGAGTTTTCCAATTAAACCTCTTCACAATAACAGGCAGCAGTCAGAAGGACACCTTGGGAAGGTGGACATTTTCACATTTTTGGAGCACATTTGAAAGCAGCTTTACAGTCACTTTTTGATCTTTTTAAATGGATTTTTTTTTGTATTTAAATACATTTTAGTTATTTAATACAAAACATTTTAAATGCCATAGAATCAGAGAATAATAGAACGACAGAAGGGTTTGGGTTGGAGGGACCTTAAAGCTCATCTCCTTCCAAGCCCTGCCCTGGTTTACTACAAATTAAGAAAAATCAGTGGTTCTGCATCACCCATCACCATATATCACATTAATACAACAGCAGAGTGTCTGCAGATCTACTGTGGGCATAAACTGTTGGTTATGAATCCTGTTCCCCCTGAGACTGGTGCATTTATTCAATAATGTGACTTAGGGAGAAAAGTTTATTTCTGACTGATCCAGAACAAATAAAATCCGTGTTCCATCTGTGAAAACTTTTTGATTATTCTTTTATATTATGCTACAAAGAAAGAAAGAAAGAATAGATATCTAAGGAAGATTTCCCATTGCATAAAGATGAGAACTGAAACCTCCAGCCCTGCAAACTGTGATTTATCGATCGGCCAAAGCCCAGGACAGCTCCACTTTGACCCATCCTGTGGTTTTATGAGCACAATAAAGCACACATTTCACAGCACAATCATGAGTTCTGATGTTTGGGAGATTGACAGGACATCTCTGTCAGTTATGCGGGCTCAGAAAACAAAACATCTGAAACAGCATATCTGATTACAGAGAATAAAACCCCACGTACATCAAGAGCCACTGGGATGGAAACAGCAGCAGAGACTGGCAATGCTGGGCTGCTGAGAGGAGTGGAGAAGGGATGGATATTGCCGAGGAGGAATGAGGAGTTCACCATTGCCCTGTGCCCAAGAAGATTAATATAATCACAGTTTTAACATAAATGACAAAGTCTAAACGAATCAGACCTCACGCGCAAGTCTGTCACCTCATCCCAGGCCTTCAGCCTGTGACTTAACCAGCAATATTCACATGGGAAGAAACTGGAAGAGCAGTTCCTGGGTGAACAGTAATCAGTTTGAACAGGAGCTCCTCTCCCTCCAGGGAGACGGAAGTCACAATGAAGATAAGGCACATTTTGAAATTAATTCCCATGTAATCATAAAATGTGCAAAGGGAGCGTGAACAGCAACAGATGGACTCCCCCGTTTGTTCCGAAGGGTCCCAGCGCTGGAGAGACACAGGCTGGGAATGCCTGGGTAGCAACATCAGGCCTGGATCGAGAGAAACGGCTCCTGGTGGGATCCAGGGTGGGAATGCACATCAGACCCAGCCTGCATCAGAGGAGGTGTTTGACAAAGGACTCAGCCCCACTGAAGGAAAAATGGCCTCAAGTTGCACCAGGGGATGTTCAGGTCAGATATTATGAAAAATTTCTTCACTGGAGGGTGGCCAAGCATTGGCACAGGCTGTCTGGGCAGTGGTAGAGTCACCATCCCTGGAAATGAGGGGACACAAGGAAGGGTGGGAGATTTTTCCCTGCCTCTCAGAACCACTGGCTGGCTTTGCCAAGAGGAGATAAATTGATACAAACCAAAAAGATTTGAGAATGAGTTCTGTGTCAGGCAGCTCTGGCATTATTAAGCTTATCTTGGGAGCAGACAGAAAACTAAGAGACAGAATGTCAATTAATTTGAGTGCAAGAATTCCCTGGGCCAGCGGCTCAAGGAAGGCAGGAGAGCTGCCCAGATGGCAGTGTCAGAAGGAAATGGATTTCTTCGCACAGACCCAGAAACTTGAAACCCTTCTCATTTCTATTTGTTTAAAGATTCTGCTCGGTGTAGAACAAATTGGGCTGGATGAATGCTGACTTACAGCAGTAATTGATGCCCTAACAGAGAAGAAAACTCCATATGAACAAAGGCAGTATGGGGCGAGGCGTTCTGGGAAGGGAAGAGACTCATCCATCAGGACTGGGACCTGCTCCCAGCAAAACCATCTCCTCTTGTGCCTCTCCTCGCTGTCCCTGCCATTATTGCTGCAAGGAGGGGACACCTGGGGCTGGCACAGCCCTCACGTTGCACTGCGAGGAAAATGCTTGGCTTGACTTTGAATTTGATGTATAGCAGGATCTTGGGCTTGGGCCATGGAGGAGCTCACAAATAATGCACAACTGACTGCCTGGCCCTGCAGGTAATTGATCAGCTGGGAATCACACACATTGAGGATGAGCTCATTTAATGTACTCCCGACCTGTCTCTGTGTACCCACAGTGGCCCAGAAATGCTGTTTGCATCTGGGAAAGTCCATCACCGGTGACAGGAGCCAGCGAAGCCATCGTCATTATGTCCAAGGAGTGAGGCTCTTCTGCTTTGATTTTTTTCCTGCTCAAACACTGACTTTGGTGCCTCTGGCAATCCCCAGGTACCACAGTTCTGCTTTTCCCCTGCACGGCGGGTGCAGCCTGACTGATGCCAGAGGATCCCTCTGCTGGTCCGCCCGCCCGGGAACCAAGGGCAGGACGACGGATGGGGCTGGGACCTGGCTGTTCTTCTCCCTGGCACAGCTGCAGGCTGACCTAAAATCCGGGGTACAGCAGCCAAACCCCTTTGAATTTCTGTGCTTTCGTGTGCCCTGGACCACAGCCAAGCCCCTCCGGCCCTGCCCCTGCTGAGGCTCCGCAGAGCCCTCATTTGCCTCAAAGCCTCAGGTGCTGCTGCAGTGCTGGCAATAAACTGGGGAACGCAGATCCACCCAGGGCAGGGAGCAGCGTTTAACCCCGACACGCTCCCCTGGTCCCACCGGCTTCCTCCCTGCTGCCCATCAGCTGCTGCTGCCCATCAGCTCCTGCTGCCAGGGCGCTTTCACTGATCACAGTCCCGCGGTGCGTGCAGCAAAGTCCTCTCAGTTCCTCCGAGCCAGCCTGGAAGCCCTCAGGGCAATATTTAACACCTCCTTTATCATTCTCACTTTCTGTACAATATGCATTTATGCAGGTTTTCTCTGGAGGATCATTCCGAGCAGCCACATTATATATTTACACTTAACATGCTCTTGAAGGAACTCGCTGTACTTGCAACGTGCCCCCTGAATAGTGGAGCTCCCACAAGACATTTTCCCCTGAACGCTGCTCAGAATAAGCACGATCAGAAAGGGTCAGATTTGTGAGGGGCGAGAGGGAAAATGGGTCCAGTCCCATCTGCCTGCCCTGGCGAGGTCACAGGCAGGGACAGCCTTCCCTGGGGCAGAGGGAAAGCGGCCCCACGGCAAAGGCAAGAGCAGGAGGGGAACTCCCCAGGCACTCGGACACTGGCCATGCCGTGGGAGCTGTCCCAGCAGCCGCTCCACACGGCAGCACTGCAGGGTCCCAGCACAGCAATTACAGCAGACCTGGGATGCTCCGAGGGGCTGGGGCGCCCTGGCCCACGAATCACCTGGTGGTGGGATATTCCATCTCCTTTCAAGCTCCAGCCAAGCAGCTGTCATGGCACAAAACTGTTCAAAGATCTCTCATGGCCTGAGCCATCACTTTTGGTATTTGCACAAATGTAGGGCAAATGAAAATTAAGGGAGCGTGGGGCTGGTGTGCCAGCTCTTTCTCCATCCCTCTGTGATACTGTGTGGCAGAAAATTTGTAGCTGAAGGCTCAGGGAAAGGTTCCTGCAGATGTTTCAGGAAAATCCTGATAAAAAGCCACATGGACCACGTGCCATCCCACATACAACTCCCCAGGCACAGCCTGCTCTCCATCAGCATTTTCTCCTCTTGATTTCAAAGCTGCTTTCCTCGTGCTACAGTGAAGTGCTGTGAGTTTTTACTCCTGTAAAACACTCCTGTTCCTTGTTTAGGCCCTCCATGGCTAGTGGAAAAAATTTTAATTAAAAGCTGTTCTGCTTTTATGTCCAACATGCTTCAACTGGAAATACATCTTTTTGATGCTGGAATTGCCTGCTTGGTATTTCTTACACCCTCTAAGCAGCTGGTGCAAGGCAGCACTCAAATTAGAGTGGGGAACTGGATGGAAACCGCCTGGTGTGGCCACAAAATCCTCTGCATCTCTGGTAATGCTGCTAATTATAGCAGTGGCTGGATTCCAGCTGATGTCCTGGGAAAAGAAGACTGCAGGCCGAGAGATTAGGGGAAAAGTGCTAAAACCTACCCAGCTACCTCCTCACGGGTGGCTCACTGTCTTCTGCCACCAGCAATTCATTTCATGACATTGGAAAATGTCCCAGATAAAGGCTTGTTCCCCTGCAGAGCCAGAAGGAGAGGTTTCTTGGATTAGGAGGAAATCTCCTCCCAAATTTACATCCCCTTTGGCCTCAGCCTTGAGATGCACAGAGGGTGGTTCGGCCACAACACCCCGGGGTCAGCGCGGTGTGACCCCAGCGAGCTGCTCTCAGCCTGGGGGTGACCCCCAGGGCACTGGGTCACCCCGCTGCCTTTTGGGCGAACAAAAAGCCTCCTCACCTGTGCCCAACGCGGGTTATTGCGCTGCCTGGCTCATGGGGTAACTGCCCATGGCCCTGGGTGAAGCACCAGGTCTGGCACAAAGGAAAGTGGTGGGGAATGGAAGAGAATGGGAAATGAGAGGAAAACGCGGCTGCTGGAGCTTCTGGGCTGCAGAACCCCCTGTGGGGCAGCTTTTCCAACTGCTGCACCGACTGCTCCTTTGCAGGGGAAGGTGGCTCTATCCCCCACGTCCTTATGGGAACCAGGAGAGGTTTGGAGTTTTCCTTTGGGATTTGTGGCTGCGTTAACTTCTGAGTCAGGGCTGTCCTCTGAGTAGGCAAGACCCAGCAAATCCTTTCCACGGCCAAAGAAATTGCTTTTCCTCTCTTTTATCAAGAGAAATGTTAATAGTAAGCTGCAAAATGGATTCTTTGTCCTTTTATCAAATCAGCCTGCACAGCCTCAAAGCTCCTTCCCCTTTCTGGATCTGTGGGATTTTCCAGGAGCCCCAAAAACCACCCACCCATCAAATGCCATGACAGGTAGAAACATTGTCAGGCTCTGTACAGGAGTACAGACATTTAAGATGAGATACTACTTAATAAATTCAGAGCAACACTTTGTGACATTTCCCACAAGACTTTAGTGCTGTTTACAAATTCCGAAGAACACCCCGAGTCATTTCTGGCACGGACTTATGATTTATTTCAAAGCAAAATGGGTCGGAGTGTGTGGGTCTGTGTTTAATGCAGAAAGGGATTTGGAAATGAAAAGTCAACTGGCATGAAAGATTGCTGGGCAAATGTAGAAGCAGTAAAGCGTGTGGGTGGTCTCTGAGCATGTAATAGGATATTTGTAAGGAAAAGAAACATGCAGGATTCTAAGCTTTAATAAAACAGTTCCTTTTTACCCAATCAATAACATAATTGTAATTTTCCAAGGCAAATTGCTTCTAAACTCCCTTTTCTCAAGGAAAGAGTGGCACAAATGGGACAAGGATGAGAAATTACTGAAGGAGAAACGGGCACACGTATGGGGGTGACCCTTCCCTGCCTCCCAGGCTGGGGTCCTGCTCCCGGCGGGAGCACCCGGAGCAAGCAGGATCCGGCAGAGCAGCGTTTGACTCATGCCAGGGATGAAGACCGCCCAGCCAGAGGAGGGCTGGGGGATTTTCTGCTCCATCTCAGCTCCATCTTCCCACACATCGCTTCAGTGCCTTCGCCAAAGGATGTTCCCGAGCAGCCCGAGTGCTCCGAGCGGCTGCGTGGGGAGAGGAGAGGGCTCGCCAGGGAAGGGCTTTGATGCCACATAACGAGGGCTGCAGTGGTGTTTGCAGTGCTGGAGGGTGGTGGAGGGGGCTACAGGGATTGAGGAGGAGCTGGCATAAGGTGCCAGAGCCCAGGGCGGGAAGAACCTCCCCCAGGGACAGAACAGGCAGTGGCAGGACAGGAAAATCACTGATTCAAAATGCAGACAAGAGCAGGGAGTTATTTCTATCTGAGAAGACTTCCCACTGACTGGGCTTCCTGCATCTGCCCAGTAACAGAATCATGGAATGAGCAAGGCTGGAAAAGATCTCTGAGTCCAACCTTTACAGCCACAGTGCTGCGTTCCCCATAACCCATGTCCCCAAATGCCACATCCGCGCTCCTTGTGAATGCTTCAGGGATGGTGGCTCCACCGCTCTCCTGGGCAGCCTGTTCCAATGCCTGACCACCCTTTCCACGAAGAACTCTTCCCTAATATCCAATCTAAACCTTATGGGAGCCCAGGTTACATTCTGAGTCACATCATGAGAAGTTCCAGGGCATCACACTGCAAACAAATTAATCATTATGCTACTCCCTCACATGAAACTAAGCCCCACCTTCTGTTCCAATCCTTAGACAGCATCAACATAATTTATTTTTCAAAATTCAGAAGAAACCCTTAAAGATGAAAGGGTCACTGACTGCATCACCATTCCTCAGCAGCTCTCCTTGCTCAGTGCAAAGCAGACAATTTAATTGCTCTAGATTAGTGCACGGAGTGTCAGCAGCGAGCACCTCGTTGGCTCGGGCTTGTTACTGGCTCTGTCCCTCTTTGCCTCACAAGGGTGATTTCCTCCACATCTTTATTAAGATGCACATCAGCTCCCAGTGGAGAAGATTATACAGGCAGGGGGGAGCCTGTTCATTTTTAACTTTTAGAAAATAAAACAATTTCAATAGGAAGAAAATGTAATAGCTGTCAGATGTTCTGGACTTGAGTCAAGCAATAAAAAACCGCACAAAGATTGATGCTGCTGTTGGGATAGAATCGTAGAATCATGGAATCATAGGCCAAACCTGTGTGATGGCTGGAAAACCTCCTCTGCATCCATTTCTCTGGCAGTGACTCCCCTGGGAGAGCGGCTGGACGTGCCCTGCGTGCCACGGAGCAAACTCTTCTGCAGCCTTCTGGACAGTTCAGAGGCAGAAATTGGCTTCGGGTCATCTTTTCTGTAAAGGAGAAAGGACAACAGTTTGAAAGGCTCTGCCATTATCCTCCAGGACAATAACACAATAATTAAAATCACTCTACACAGTCCATTTTCCATCCAGATTTGGAAGACTATAATAGAGGGAATAACAATTGTCGGGACCCTTTTCTTCTCCCCCCAGAAGAACCTCACAAGTGACAGAGACTTGAAAGCTCAGTGCAGGCTCTTGGGGAGAAGATAAAATGCTGCTCAGAATATAGATTTTGGTGCCAGCTGGGAATTACAGCCCTGATCCATCCTCCCCTGTCATTGGAGCCTGTGTTGCTCTGTGGGCTAAATGGAAGTGAATACAGTTACTTTCCCTGTCTTGGGGGAAAAAATGACATTCCATTTTGTCTCCAAAAAATACACATTATTTAACTTATAAAATATTTAATCTGTGTAATTAATCCTCTCATGACAGCGCTTTGCACATTTTTCTGGCAATCCATACTTTGAATGGCCTATAGTTATAGCTAACTTTGTTTCCTTTTTCTCATGAAATTAATCAAAGGCTTGTATTCTAAATTATTCAGGAACTGAATGAAGCCTGCTTTCTATGGCTTGCAGCAAGAAAACTCCTATTTCTTTCATGTGCCAGCAATACAGAAATTCCATTTCTCCGAGGGGAAAGGACTGGAAAGCGGAGGCGATCCGCAGGGTGCGGTGTGTCACTGCTGCGCCCGGTGACACGGCAGGGGCTGAGCAGGGGATGCGTCCTCTCTCACCCTCCGCCTGCCTGCGAGGAGCAGCAGCATCGAACGAGGCACTCCCGGGCTCCGGTGAATCCCGAGCAGCGGTGCCCGAACCCCCAGTGCCGCCGGGAGCAGCTGCTGCTCAGCCCTCTGGGATTTGTCATTCCAGCTGCAGGTCCGGGGCCGAACAGGGCGACCTTTCCCTCCAGGACACTCCAGAAGAGGTGAAATGGGGTCGTGGGGGCCACGGGCTCTGGGTGCTTTGTGCCCGAGCCCTCCTCCCCGGGGTGTCAGGGACATCAGCTCTGGCTGCTCCCTGAGCCTGCCCAGCACCCCCTGCCCCGGACTCCGCTCTCCTCCCCGCTCCCCTTTCACACGCCTCCTTTGGGGGATTTCAGAGCTTTTCATCAGCACTTGGTCCCCGCTGGTGCTCAGGGCTGGGCAGAGCCCGGCTCCTGCGGCGGGAGAAACCGGATCACAGGCTTGGCGAGGTTTTGAAGTGCTTTATCAACACTTGCTCCTCTCAACATAAGGCTCTTGCTGGATTCAGAGTTCAGCCCCTTTGAAGTTTCCACCTTCAGGCTAATTTTTTTCAGCAGAAAATTTTCTCTATCACCACTTGTGGAGGAGTCATACGGAGAGTCTCACTGCAAGGGAGTCACACTTGCTGTGTCACTGAGCTGCATATGAATTTCCTGCAATCCCTTTATTTTTCTTAGCAAAAATATCTCCTTGTTTCTCTGAGCAGCCACTACCTGCAGCCCCCAGGAGTGTTCTTCCACCTCTGGCTCTGGCCCAGTATCCCTCAGGTTTCAGAGACTCCATGGAGCACAAGCAGCGAGAGCTCCGGGTCAGGTCTGGGGGCTCTGGGTGTGAGGTTTCGGTAAAGGGCAGAACATCCCCACGTTCTGTCACTCTGAGAAACCTGCTGATCTCACAGCCTGTCCCCTCCACACTGACAAACGCTGTTCTCAAGGAAATAAATCACCAGCACTCGGCTCTAAAGGAGATCCAAAGGGGGCCGACAGTTCATTAACTGTGCCCAGGAAAATGTCCCCATCCGCCCTCTGCTCTTCAGGCCTTACTTTGGAACTCTGCCTGTGCTACCAAATAAAGTGGGAAACTGATAGAAAACTATTTTCCGGCTGTCCCACTGCCCAGTGGGCTGTCAGCTGCTGACACTTGCAGAAATGCATCCCAGAGCATCCCAGCCTTGTGTCAGGGGAAGGGGTGATGTTTGCTGGAAACCATTCCCAGGGGGCAGTGGGATGGAACAGCCACAATTGCAGTAAGAAAACCTGAGGAGGAAACACAAAGCATCAGTCTTGCTTTGGAAGCCAGCAGCTGCTTTGGCAGAATGCAGCAAAGTTTCCATCTCTTGTATTGTTAATCAGCTCTGAAATTCACAGAGAAAGAAATAATAATAAAAATAATTAAAACCCCAGAAGCAAAGCTTTGGTTAAATCATACCCTGCTGCACCACAAATTTCAGTGTACAAGGTTTGCCAGGCTCTGTCCTAATGCATCAAAGCCTCCAGTGCAGCACCCTGGTCCAGATACAGGAAGTCTTCTAATGATCAACCCAGCATTAGGAGCATCATTGTTAATCAGGTTTTATGGATTTATGAAACAAATGTACACACTTGTCTTGTTTAATATTATTTTCCACTCAGAACCTTAGTTTAATACAGATGCCCTGAAATTATACCATTCATAAATAATGCAAGTAATAAAACCTTTCTCTTATTCCCTGGTGCACACAAATGCAAGATTAAATGTGGATTTAACAAAAAAAAAAAAAAAAAAAGGTAGAACTTTGGATTTAAAAAACAAAAGCAAGTGCTAAGTGCCAGCTACTCTGAGAGGAGGAAGTCAGTGCAGCTTCCAGGCTCCAAGGCACAAATGAGAATTGATTTTTAAGCAGAGAATTCATGGCCTTGATTTCGTGGTTAGATTTATATGACTGGATTGGGCATGGGGTGTGGATGTGTGACTGTGGCAGTGGAAGCACATGCACCCACTCCAGGAATCATCACCCTGGAGAGCTTCACCAGGACCCCTCACAGGGGTCACCATCCCTCAGCCCGCGGGGTTGAGAGAAAGGCCCCAGGTTCTCCCTCCTGGAGGGTGGTGGGAGAGGGAAATGCTGGGGAGCTGCTGGGGAGCTGCTGGGGAGATGCTGGGGGGAAGGGGCTGGAGAATTCCTGAGAGAGCCGGACGAGCTTCTGGGGAGCTGCTGGGGGAGATCCTGGGGAGATGCTGGGGGACCTGCTGGGGAGATGCTGGAGGAGATGCTGGAGGAGATCCTGGGGAGATGCTGGGGGAGATCCTGGGGAGATGCTGGAGGAGCTGCTGGGGAGATGCTGGACGAGCTGCTGGGGAGCTGCTGGGGGANGGAGATGCTGCGGAGATCCTGGGGAGCTGCTGGGGAGATGCTGCGGAGATCCTGGGGAGCTGCTGGGGAAATGCTGGGGAGCTGCTGGGGAGATGCTGCGGAGATCCTGGGGAGATGCTGGGGAGATGCTGGGGGAGCTGCTGGGGAGATGCTGGGGAGATGCTGGGGAGATGCTGGGGGAGATCCTGGGGAGATGCTGGGGGGATGCTGGGGGAGCTGCTGGCGGAGCTGCCGCAGACAGGTGGAGCTGGACGCCTGGCTCGGGGAGCTGTGCTAAACCTGCCAGTGCCTCAGTTCATTTGCTATGCATCTTCTACATAATTCATAGCCCAGAGACTGCTGAAAATCAGCAACAATAAATAAATAAATAAAGCAGCAAAATTAGTATTTTTGGGCTGGCTTTCACACAGCAAAACACATCGAAAAGAAAACCATGGTCTCCCTTTGCTGAATTTGGCCAAAATCTAACCATGGGCAGAACTGCATTCCCACTCAGTAGGAGACAACTGCCCTTTTCCTTTCAAATTGGAAGGATCGATGTGTTTTCAGTGCTCAGAAGCCTGGGACTAACAAGGAGAAGGAATGAAAAGAATCTGTGACCTGTGGGGCATTTTGCCCGCTCTGAGCCCTGCCTGTACCTGCAGAGGCAGAAATGCCAACGAGGTTCCCTGCAGCCTGATCTTCTGCCTCGGTACTCCCCTGCTGCACATTCCCCAGCATTTTCCAGTCACTTCTCCAGCCAGTTCCCAGTTCCTAAGCCATGAGCCCTCCCCTTCCACTCTGGGCTCAGCACCACCGAGGGCTTAAGGCACAGAGGTCTGGTGGCAGCGGCTCCCGCAGCCTGCTGGCCAGGGAACGGGGCTCCCTCGCCCTCTCTGAGCCGGGACTAGCAGCGACGGGAGCCTTTAGAGCACTCGCCGGTCCGGCTGGGGGCAGGAGAGCGGCAGAGGCTGCGGAGATTCGAGCCCGGTGCTCGGAGCTGCTGCTGACAAACCGCACCGTCATCGCTCCCGGAGCCGCCTGCCCAGCCGGCAAACACGGGCACAAAATGGGCTCGGTGGCGAATAAGCCCCAGAGCCCGCATTTGAATTGCAATGAGCTGCTCAGCGGAGCTCAATCTGTCAAGCACCATGTCCCATTAAGATGAAAATGTGAAGCTCTCAATAGAGCAGATAGAAAACCTCTTTTACTCTCTTTATTAGAGGATGCTTGTGAGGACGGCAGGTCGGGCAGGACACAGAGCCCAGTTTCAACCACCAGGTGCTCCTTTGCTTGCTCGTTTGTTTGTTTCTTGGGCTTTTACTAATTCTCAGCTCCTCACATTTGCATGCGCTTATGCCAGCGCCTCAGTCCTGGGGCTCCCTTGCTCCGTGATGCTGCTCAGCGCTGGGATGAAGCCTCGCCCGGCACTGCCCAGACCCTGCCCACACTTTGGGTGGCCCTGGGCAAAACAGACAAGCCGCGGTGGGTCTGTGTCTTGGAACAAGTCTGAAAGGAGAAGATGGCACTGCCCGGGTTCTGTCACCTCCTGCCCGGGGTCTGCCCTCTCTCCCTGCTGACAGTAACCCCTGAAAACCCAGCCCTGACTGAATGCAACTCCCTGCCAAAAAGTGAGAAAAACTCACTTTTCTGGTTCCTGCATCATTTTAAGAAGCAAAAGTCTTAATATTCCCCCTGCTCAGAAATCCGTTGCACAGATGCCGCTTAGAGAAGGAGCTGCCTTGTTTCCAGCTCAGAGGTGCCAGTGGTGGCAGCTCCCGGGGAAAGCCGAGTTTAGGTGAAGGACGCTTTTCCCAGTGCCAAAGAGGCAGAGGATGTGTGCTGGAACCCTTTCCTGCTGCCCACCCAGGAGCTCCGGGCATCATTACTCCTCCCTTGCCATGTGTTTTGGCTCCTGCAAGCACAGAATATTTGCAAAGCATTCAGCATTTGTTGAAATACTCTCTCTGGATCAAAGCTCAATATTTCTTGGCTTCTCTACACTTTCTGAGCCGCCTTCTGCTCACTGTTACATATTTGCCTCTCTCTCCTAGGTTGTTAATGGATCTGAACAGCTTTTGTTTATCGGTTGGGCTTCTCTTCCCAGAGAAGGGCAGCAGAGCTGGGAAGGGGCTGGAGAATTCCTGAGAGAGCCGGAAAGGGGCTCAGCCTGGAGCAAAGGAGGCTCCGGGGAGCCCTTCTGGCTCTGCACAACCCCTGACAGGAGGGGGCAGCCGGGGGGGTCGGGCTCTGCTCCCAGGGAACAGGGACAGGACAAGGGGAAACGGCCTCAGGCTGGGCCAGGGGAGGCTCAGGTTGAATATCAGGGAAAACGTTTTGAGGAAAAATGATGTGATCTTGCCAGAAGCTGCCAGGTCTTCTTATTGAACTTAGAATCAATAGTGCATCAAGTGGCTTGGGATGTTATTAATCAGAAAATTGGCACGAAGGACCAGGAGGCAATAACACCACAGCGTGCCCGCTCCTTTCTTGTGTTTGTGACTCCAGGTAGTGCTAATGACTCCTGGGGACCTGCATCCCAGCTGCTGTCCCGACAGGGCAAACTCTGCTAGAGCGCTGCAAAGCTCAGCTGCTCCCGGTTATTTTCCTGTCCCTGCTGTTGGAACCGCAGCAGAACATTCCACTGCATTCCCTCCAGCCCAGAAGGAAGGACCTGAAAGCTGGGGGAAAAGGCACGATTATTTTGGGTCAAAAGACAGTAAAACAAACATGGGACATCCTTCCAGTGCTGGGAGTGATATACAGCAGCTTCTCCTGATGCTGTTATTCCCTGGGTTATTAGGGAGGTATATAAATATATAGCTATTTATAAGCATAGAATGGTTTGGGTTGGAAGGGACCTTAAAACTCATCTCATTCCCATCCCTGCCATGGGCAGGGATACCTCCCACTGTCCCAGGCTGCTCCCGGCCCTATCCAGCCTGGCCTTGGGCACTGCCAGGGATCCAGGGGCAGCCACAGCTGCTCTGGGCACCCTGTGCCAGGGCCTCACCACCCTCTGAGTAAAGCAATATATACAAAACAAATGTATTTCCTCTCTCTCTAGGCTATAGCCACCAACTGTCATTCATCTTTCAGATGTTCTCTGGGTCTCAGCTGCTTTTTAGGAGAATTAGTTTATCATATGCAGAGCTATTAAACTTCCCTGTCTACCCCCCGCCCTGTCACCTCCATCCCGGCCGCCTAAAATGCAGCAGTGTCTCACAGCGAGTTCCATGGGAGTAGCACTGGGGTTTATTAACAGGGAAGATGCTCAGCCCTTGGAAGCTTTTCCATGATCTATTTTCAAAGATTTGAAACCTTTTCATTTCTTTTTTCACTCGCCTTTTATAAAAATCTCTCTGTTTGCAAGACCTGTTCAGGGTCAACAGATTTAGCAGTATCTCTATAGAAATAACAGGGAGTTTCGGAGCCTCTGCATTCATGGCCTACACAGCACACCGGGGAAAGGAAAATAACTTGAAAAGTATTAGAACATACTTTAATAAGCTCAGGTCTCCTGCCTGCGACCCTGGAAGTGTGTTTATCTTTGGGCTTGTCTTCAGCAATCGTTATTCCACCACCACCTCAGGATAAGCATGAATGCATGAATTTACAGCTGCAAATCTCATTTGGCTGCATGTAATCTAGTGGTTTTCCATGGAAAAAAGGTTTGAAATGCTGCACCTGTCCTGCTTTTCCAGAGAGGGGATTATGTTCTTATATAATTATTGTATGATTGTGTCTAATTGGATTTCCAATGCCATTTATTTCGTCATGAGGCTAACCTGGAAGTAACCTCCATCTGAATTTATTAATCCTAATGAGTTATTAAATTTGTGACTAATAAACACCACAGGGAACAGAGGCAAACATAACTACTGCCCCCACTGAAAGTGTTAGGCACATAAACGATGGCTCTTCTCCCCAGATCATCCTTCCAGGTCTCACATATCTCTCCATAACCACAAGGAGTTGGTCTGTCATCAAAGAACCTCTAATTGATCAAATTATTGCTTTCCTGCAGCCTTGCTGGTCTCCTGAGATAACCTCTGGTCTCCTCCCAGGTTTCTCTGCATTCCCAATGCATTATGGAGATTTTCTTCTCTTGTGACAATGAAGAGATGTAGAAAACACTCCCCAAGCCCTGGCGAGGGTGCAATGCCACAGCAGCAGAGGGGATCTTTGTGCAGCTCGACTGCCACAGGAGGAGGGAGCCGGGCGGCCCCAGCAGCTGGGGCTGGAGCAAACAGCCCATGGCCTCTGGAATGGGCATTCCTGGGAAACTGCTCATCCCACACACTGCTCAGCCTGGGCATGGTCTCCCTTTTTACAAGAACCTGGGTGCTACTTTGGATTCTTACAGAAAGTACAGAAAAAAATTGACAGAGACACTGTGGATATGAGATCCAGCACGCCCAGCCTGCACTGCAAATCCGGCTGGTTTACAGCAGCTCTTCTGTTCCAACCCTCCTGTTTCTCACCCCGTATCTGATCACCACGCAGCAGTGAACTAGAGGCGCAATTAGCATTTCCCAGATATTATCTGTAGCAATTCACAGCCACAAAAGCCAAGAAGTGACCAAGGCAGAGCCCAGCACAGCGCCCACCCAGCTTTCTGTCCGGACTGCAGATTTGTTTTATACTCTGGGATTTCTGGCAACCACAAATAATTGGAGTTTCATTTTAATTTAAAATGTAGCAATGGCCCCTAGCATCACACAGGGCTCTGGTTCGTTATCAGAGCACACTGGTGGATACACACCACTCCTCACTGCATTCCCTGCATGTTCCCCGTGCAAACCCTGACCGGCTCAAGGCTGCTGAGGTTGAACAGTCCCGCTGTGGAGAGGCACAGCTGCCTCTGATTTCCCTGCCTGGAAGGAGAGCTGCACCCCAGGGTGTTGTTATGGGGATAACAGGCGCCCCCAGCCCCAGAGCAGACAAGGCAAGGGACCCCAGAGCTGCTGTGCAGAGCGTGGGCACATTCTCCCACACAGCTCCCACCCGGGCCTGCTGGGGACCATTAACACTGGCACCGTGTCAGGGATGAGTTTAATCGCATTAGGAGCATTCCCTGGTTCCCTGACAGCTCTCCTGCAGTCTCCGAGCGGCGGTGGCCGGAGCTGGGCCATTTCCCTGCAGCCCTTCTGGCTCCCAATGCATGGAAACAACTCGGGGGGAACTCCAGCATTCAGCAAGTTTATGGCAACGCAATTTATTTTATGATCAAATTACACCAGGGTAATGCTGCCTTTTGCATCAGACAATTCAGTTCTAGTAATTGCTACCCTGGGGGTCTCTCCTCTCCGTACGCCCAGCCCATTTATAACACTGATGGCAGCAACGTGTGAGCAGAGGGAGGATAACAGACCTTAAACAGCAGCAACATCTTGCTGGAGGAAAGAGAGAGCTTTGTCTTTACATTTCCAAGACTTGTTGAGCCTTATGAGGTGTGTGCCTGTCCCAGTGAGGTGTGAAACACCCCCAGGAGCTGCTGCCATGGGAATGACGGGATCAGGCTGCTCTCCAGCGTGCCTTGAGCTGCGTTCTGTCTCACACACATGCACACCCCACTGGCCACACAGTCAAGTTTGACTGCAGGTAGGTTGTAAAAAATTGAGGAAAACATGCAAAGAACTGGTAAAAACAACTCTGGGTACCAAGGACTGTCCCTAAAATCCTTTCACCACCCTCAGGCTGCAGCCCTGGCAGTGGGGCAGCCCCGGGCTGAGGATTTGGGACACACAGGTCCAAGCAGCACCTGCCTGAGCCACCCATGGGCAGGGATTCCTCCTGCAGCGCAGCCTGTTCAGCCACAGCTCAACCCTTCTGTCCTTCCCTTTCCTTTCTCTGAAAGGAAGATCACAGAACCCCAGACTGCTCTGGGTTGGGAGAGACCTGAAAGCTCATCTCACATGGGCAGGGACACCTTCCACCGTCCCAGGCTGCTCTACCTGGCCTTGGACACTCCCAGGGATGGGGCAGCCACAGCTTCATCCAGAGATGGCATTTGCCTTCCCCAGAGCACCCAGGGAGCTCTGCCAGGTGAAGGTCAAAGCCATCGTGTTCAGCACGGGTGATGGGAGGGAGCAGGAGGCTGATGTGTCTCCACTCACGCCTGTCAATGGGGAGGAATTGGAACAAATGACACCGGGTAATGCATTTTGAAAGAATGTCCTCTCGTCTGGGGAAAGTCACACTGCAAGCTGTGTTGGAAGCAAGTCTTGATCTATTTAAACTGTTTTGCTTAGGGTTTCAAAAGGACAAGAATTTCTTAGGGGGGAAAAGCAACAGCAAACTTTCAACCAGCTGCATAATCTCCTATAAATATTCCACAGCCCCTGGGATCCCAACAGCCTCGCTGAACACACGGCGTGGAGCACTGCGGATCATCTTCCCGGGGTGATGTGGCCAGGAAGTGGCCAGAGAAGTCCTGGGGGATGCCTGGATGATTCCAAAGGCGAAAGGCCCTTCCATGCTGGCACTGAGAGCCTGGCACCGCCAAGAGCTGCACTGGAGCAGCCTTGTAACCCTGAGTTAGATGGACTTGAGAAGAAGAAATTATGGACTAATTTTCACCAAGTGCCTCTGTCCCCACCCTTGGAAAGCCTGGACTCTGCAGGAAACACCAGCCCACGTGTGCCCGTAGATTTTTGAGCACCTTTCAGCATTTTAATGCGCTTTTGGATTTGGCAGTGAATATTTCCTATTGTGCTACAAGGCCTTTCAGTGGCTGTGCTGACAGCGAGACACAGGTTTGCCGAGGAAACCACTTCCCACAGAAACAGGACCTCATACGAGCAGCTTCTACTTGCAGGAAATGAACCTGATCACAGAACTTTCCTTCCCTTTCATCCTGGGAGGAGAAGGATGGCGAAGGATTAAGATGGAAAGCGGGTATGGTGCTAGTGATGTGCAGCAATCCTTTCAACCCCAGACCATGCTGTGAGGGAGAGAGAATCTGCACATCATTCTCTTCTTTTACTTCTTTTCTGCCCTAGAATTGTTGTTCTTCATCCCAATATGGAAGCATTTAATCTGAAATATAGTAATGTTTTTCCTTTCTATACCTGGAGTATGCCTGAAGTCAAATAGAGATAAAAAACTTACTTTGCTGCTGCCACCACAGATCTTTTGCCGGTAAATTATTCAGCTTTATTAAGCACATAAAGACCTACAAAGTTGGTCTTTTAATGTACTTATATAGCCATAAACTAATATCACTGCTATAATTGCATTTTAATGATTTTTTTTATCTTTGCCTAATTTGTATATTTAACAATCACACCAGTAGAAAGGGAAATGCTCACTGTGGAAGCTTTCTGCTCGGAGATGAGGTGCACGTTCACCCCTCATCCCCACACTGCTGATCAAAGCTTCCAAATTCCTGTTCCCTGCTCTTGATGGCTCCTGCGGAGATAACCCAGGGTGTGTGGGGCCCTGCCTGGTCTGCTCAGCTCTGAGCTCCCTTCCCACCCAGACCTGTCTGGGATCCTATGCAATACACAGCAGTACTTCAAACTGCCCAATTAAGCCTTTAAATTAGAATTAATAACCGTTTAATAACATTTATATCTGTAGATAGCTAGCAATGAGCAAAGAAGGGCTGTTTGCTGACAGCATTCAGGATCCTGCCGGCTGCCACACGGTTCCCAAACAAGATCTATGCCACCAATGGTTAATTAAGTTCTCAGCTGAGCATTCCTTGTAATAATTTCTGGCTATTTAGTGAGATCAGAATTACAAATTATTAAACCCTGCTAATAATTACTCTAAGTGGACATTAATTAGCATTGACAAATCATGAGATTCTCCCTACACCCACTTGCTTATCCAGAGAACTTCTGTTGTTGATTGATACAGAAGTGCAAGCCAGATGAATCAGTAATACTTAGAGCTTGTGGAAAAGGACTGCCCGAGTCAGAAGGAGTAAATTAGCTGAGCAAAGTCAAATGTATAATTATGCTGCCATGGGGTGTCCGGTCCTGTCCGGCTCCTGCTGCCGTGGGCAGAGCATGAGAGCTCCAGGACCGCGCGGCTCCAGCCCCGGCCAGGGGAGTTCAGCCCTTCGGGGGCTCTGAGGGGTCCCTCGCCCTCGGCAGCACTGGGGTCTCTTCTCCAGCTGCAGGATGAGCTTAGGAAAAACCACTCAAGCACCTCTAAGGGCAGAGGAGCTGGCAGAGCCCTGCCCCGCCCAGCAGCCCTGAATAATCCCCCTGGAGCGGGACTGCAACAAATGAAACGGCTTAAACACCTTACACTGCAAAACCCGAATTCCAAATCTCTCCTTTCTATCTTTGCCATGATTTCAAAGTCTTCACAGGATGGAATTTGGGGTGGGTTTTTTTCTCTCTCTCTTTAGCAAGCTGCAAAATGTTTCAGTACACTTCTTATGCACATGTTTAATTTTTGTGGGGTTTTTCATTCAATCTCTGAGACTGATGCACAGGTCTCTGCAATCCTTTTCATCTTGGCTCATTGCACATGCGGAAATGGGGCTGCAACACAACACGTTATGGCAAAGTTTCCCCTTTCTGCTTCAGGAATGAATTACATGGCAGGCATCTATATTTGGAGCTCTCTGGCACCGCTCTCCATCCTGTGCCTTTTGATGTTTTATACATTTGTCTGAGCTGCCTGTCTGCCAGTTGAGCTGGCTTGAAGTTATCAAAGTTTTATCATTTTTCAAGTAGAAAAACACTTTCTCCAGCCCCCTTCTCACCCCCCACTTCCAGCATTTGTCTCCCAGCCTGCAGAGCCCTGGCCCCGGCTCCGGCCATGCTGGGCGTTGTTTCCTCGGGATCAGCTCTCGCCTCTGTCCCCACTGGGGCAGGGCAGATGAAAGGGCAGCTGGGGCAGTATTTAGGGCTGGCAGGGGTCGCAGTGATGGTGCTTTGAGCTCCTAACCCAGCCCAGAGAGCTCCAGCTCTTCCCATCGCCAGCCCGGGCCCCCAGGAGCCAGGGTGTGCTGTGGGTGCTGGGTCACCGGGAAGGATGCTGACAATTGTAAATTCCTCGTGTTCTCTTCCTCCTCCACTCATGCATTTGGTACTTGCTTGATCCAAATAATTTCAAGCTGGTTAGAGCAGTTCAGCCACAGGGAATTCAAGGGGAAGTGCTCACCCGGACAGACAGGGGACACCTGGAGCTGTGGCTTTGTTCAGCCTCCCTGAGCTGGGGTTCAGCAGCCAATCCCAAACAATCCCAAACATTTATCCCTCCACAGTGAGCCTTGCAGTTATTTCCAGCATTTCTGGTGTCTTGAGCTGTAGCCCACACGACCTGGTTTTCCTGGGCTTCTCTTTGGAATTGGCAGCCCTCTCCTGGAGCCTGCAGCTGCCTGGTGCTCCTGCCAGCCTTTGGCTCAGAGCTGCGGAGAAGGTGGGAAAATGTCTTCTGCTCTAAGTAAGGTCTAGCAAACTGCAGGCAAAAATGAATTTTCATTGCTTCTTAATGATGATTAGTGATTTTGATACCACTGGTCACATGCATTCCCAGAACATTTGATTAATGAGACCATTTCCAAGCAGAAATAATGAGCCTGTGGCAAAAATATGACAGGAACAGTGAGATCTGTCTGTATGTCTCCCTCATAAAAGGCCCTGACTGTAAAGAAATTCCTAAAGGTTGTAAACAAAATTGTTTTCTTCCTCCCACTTCCCTTTCCCTCTCCCCCAAGCCACTTCCATCATTAAAATCAATGCATTAGCTGGAGAGCTCTTGCTTTGGGGTTGCAGGCAGAGAATGCCAAAGTCTTTCTGCTCATAGCAAATGAGAATTTCTGAAGCAAAGGGCAGTCAGAGATCAGCTCCTGCAGATCAGTGGGAGCATTTTCTGCCACGGGAAAATCAGCACACCAAGTGTCTGTGGGATGGAGCCAGGGGCTGGTGACTGCAGGGTTAGATTGGATATCAGGAAGACATCCTTCCCTGGGAGGGCTTGAGGCCCTGGCACAGGGTGCCCAGAGCAGCTGTGGCTGCCCCTGGATCCCTGGAAGTGCCCCAGGCTGGACAGGGTTGGAGCAGCCTGGGACAGTGGGAGTGTCCCTGCCATGGCAGGGGTGGCACTGGATGGGCTTTAAGGTCCCTTCCAACCCAAACCAGTCTGGAACTCTGTGAGTCCATGGAAGTGTCTGGCAGACGGTGATTCCAGACCTGGCTGTGGGAGGTTTCCACAACATCCCCTGAAGCCAGGGATTTGGGAGCTCTCAGCTGGGCCCTTGCTCTGCCCCAGCCCTTCAGCTCGTGGTTCTGGGAGGGAGAGTGGGCAATAAAGGTGCAATTAAGTTGAGACACAAGAAGAAAGAAGACAAATTATGGCCTTGCATTTATATAGCACATTTCATCCCAAACCATCGAGTTAAGTGATTGATATACAAATTACATTTTGAGAGATCACTCTACTCTCTCCATGCCTGACATGCAGATATATATAATGTAATCATTATTTTTTAAAGCAAACTTACTTATTAATGCAAACCCTACAATTGGGGTGAGCTCTTCTGGGCAAAGATGAATCGGGAGTGACAAAACTCCACCATCTCATGACGAGCATGCTTAAGAATGAATGGAATAATTTAGATACTTCGATGCCTCCAACACAGCAAGTTCAAAGCCAAACAGAAAACGCCTCTCTTCTCCAAGGACTCAAAACAGAGTTTGCTAAAATGTAATTAAGCACAAAGTCCCTTGAAATCAATCACTTCCAGAAACTAATACCCACCTTGCCGATTAGACTGTGGGTAAGTCAGGGGCAATTAATGCATTAGTATGAAAATTGTTAACTGTGAGAGCAACCAGTTTTGATGGGATAATTGCTCTGAGAAAGACTCCGTGATGGTTAATATCAGAAACAGGGATGTCTTTGGGAGCGGGGAAGCTACCATGTTAACGGCAGCTAATTAAAAGTGACCTAATTCTCATTAATAATCTTTTTGATTGGATACAAACTTGAATCCGGGAGGCTAATTGAGACCATGTGCACACGCCGCCCCAGGTGATGGCAACTGGGAAGTTTCCTGCTTTGTCTCAGGGAAAAGAGGTGCTCTTTTCCCGCTCTCATGGCAGCGGGAAGGTGTTTTGGATCAGAAAGGTGAAGCTCTGACTCCTCATTGAGGCATTTTTCAGCCTGTCCCAGGGCAGAGCTCCATCCCTGCCCAGCTCCGGCAGCTGAGAGTTCCAGAACTGCCTCCAGTCACCCCTGAGAATATTCACCAGAGCTGAGGAGGAATCCGGATCTGATGGACCTGCCTCGGTGGCTTCACACCATTTCCAAGAGGGTTTAAAGCAGCATAAAGTTGTTGTGGCAGTGGAGGAGCTGAGCGGGTCTTTGTATTTACATTGCGTTATTCTGCTCGAGATAAAGCCCAACTGAAAATCCCTTAACACTTTTTGACAACAAATTAGTTTCAGATCAAGGGCTCCTGCTCTGTCTCAAAATATGACTTTCACTTCCAAATTATTCATCTTGCCAGAAGCTGTTGCTGACAAAAAAAAAAAAGAAAAAAGGCAAATTTTTAATGGTTTGTATAATGTCTTGTTCACTTTCAGTTTTCTTCATAGAGAATTCTCTTTGTCACTTCATGCCAGAGCGTAAACTCTTCTATCACATTAATTTAGCGAGGCAGCCCGGGCTTTTGGGCAGGAACCTCTCTGTAGGAGCGGCACATTCCGAGAAGCTGAGGAAGGAATATTACACAATTCAGAGAGAAAAAGGATATTTCCCCCCTTTTAATTGTTTGCTGCTTGGGTAGTTATTGATTAACTTTTTTGCAGAGTTGCTATTTGTTTTTCTTTGCAATATATTGGCTTCTCGAGGCTTTTAATCAAGTGTAATTGACTGTGATTACCCCTAGCTGCTCTCCAGCCTGCCTGGCTTGTTCCCCGTGCTCAGAGCAGGGGTTGCCTTGCTCCATGTGTGGGGAGACTCCTGCATCCCCTGCCTGCCACCTTCGCCCCAGCCAGGCCTGAACTTTCAGCCAAACACATCAGCAGAAATGGAGACATTTCTTCCCAAAATTCCCAGTTGTCCTCCACTCCTCGCAGAGCTCCCATTGTCATCCCAGCTTCCCTCTCCGCATTTGAGGGGAACCCTGGAATACGGGATTAAGCTTTAGGAGGGTGCCTGAGTTTTTAAATGGAGGTTCCTGCTTGCTGAACTCGGACCTTTCAGCAGGTGTTCTTGTTGCAGCTGGAGCGACGCTGGGATCAGTCTTCTGTTGGCTTCATGATTAATTGTATCCAGTGGAAAATTATTCCACAGGCACAACAATCAGCACTCAGTGTTTCCAAATGTTAGTTTCTTCTATAAATGGGTGTTAGCAAAAAGCAGATGGCAAAGATAATTCACTGTCTACTGCACTACCCTCAGCCATTGTCTTTGCCTGTTGCTGCTCTCTCCAGTCAGGCTCTATTTACAGTTCTCTCCTCAGCTGCCGTGACAGGCTGTGATTTATGGGGATTTTGTCTGCTGGTTTATTTACAAACCTCTTGTTCTGTGGTTTGGTTTGAGATCGGAAAGGTCCCTGTGAGGCTGAGAGAACGAGGTTCATTTTGGTGCTCTCCTCAGAGCAGCAGGTTCAGCTATTTCCACCCTGGCAGATGCTGAAAAGGAGTAAACACTGGAGGAGGGCACTGAAAGGTTCAACCACCTGTGAACAGGGAGCACCTGAGTCACAGAAATCACCTGTGGTTCACTGAGGTTTCTCCTGGTTTCTCCCTCCTGTGCCCTGCAATGCCCAAGAGGAAGTCTGGAATCACAACAGTCCTTTTACAACATCAGAGGGTCCTGTTGGATTTTTTTAGGTTGCTCTTGAGTGAGGAGACTTCTGCTTTGCTGTTTGACTGTCCAGATACCCTGGGGTCACCACCAACCTCCCGCCTGTCTCTAAGGTCTTTCCCATTTGGATCTCAGCATCCCACCTCCGACTGCAGCTGTGCCATTCCTCCCGGCTGTCCCTGAGTCAGGTGTTCTCTTGGTTTATGGTTCTAGTAAGGGTTCCTTGATTAAATTACTACTGGTTGCTTTTTCTGCTTGTTCTCCCCTGCAGACTTGTCTCCACCCGAGCATCCACGACACAAATGTTTCTGTAATCTGAAGACAAAGTGATCCCTGCGAGTCGTTCCTTGGCCCCCTTGAGACACCGATCATTGAAAAAGCCCAAGAACATTAACACCCCAGCTGTCAAGATGTCACGGAGATTTTGAAACATGTCAACTCCTTATCAGCTGGTGAGACAAGCAATCAGCTGGCTGGAGGCTTCTAGAGAAGCAAAAGAAATTGTTCTCCAAACTAAACAACGCTGGTTTTCCTCCCTTCACAGCACCGAGAGCAGATTCTGCTTTCAGCCGCTCCGGTGCAGCTGCTCCGTTGCTGTGATTTCTGTGACAGCCCATTAAAGATCAGCACTGCCATCTGTTCTCTCTGCCACGGCAAGGGCTGATTTTCCTGGAGCAAGGGCTCTGTCCATGCAGCTCCAGTGACCCTCGGGCACGGCACCGTTAGCCCGTGGTGGGACCCCAGCTGGGTCAGGCAGAGGGGTCACCCCTGCAGGAGTGCAGAACCACCCACAGAACTCCCCCACTGCATTTTCCACGATGGTGGCCGTTCTCTGTTTAACACGCCGCAGCATTTCTTCTGCATGCCGTTTTGTTCCACAGAAACCTGCTGATTTAATCTCTGTCAGTGGAAAATCCTCTGCGTACCCGGTGCCTCCCAGCTGCCACTGAGTTTTAATGGACATTTAACAGGGCTCGAGACTGGAATGGGGATCTTCTCAGAGCAACGTTCCCAGGGCAAGGCTTGACCTATTCCTTCTGAGCGGGCAGGTCCTGCTGCCTCGTGGCTCAGGGGCTGACATCCCAGCTCCCGCACGCAGCTCCTCCTGCCTGCTGCTCAGGGCATCACTCACTTGAAAGCAAACCCAAGAAGTCACAGGGGGTCAGATCAGCAACACTGAGAAATGCATTTTCCTCTTCAAGAAAAACATTCTTGCCATTGAAAAGAAAAGCAGAGCATGTCAGGGATGCGTCAGGCAGATGTGATGGAAGACACATGGTCACTTCATTTCTTACCCCAACCCCCAGGAAACACAGGCACTGAATGCTGCTCTCTCATGGACTTGGAAATGTGGAAAAAACCCTCAACAAACATCACAGTTGCTGTTCAAATCTGTTCATTTTGGTACTTCAGCTGCAACTTTTCATGGTACAAAAGCATATCCTTCCTGAAATTCAGATCTGAGTGCTCCTGAACATTGAGCTCAAAGTCAGAACCCAAAGCCTTGAGGTCCATGTACATCACAAGGACAGAGAAACCTCTCCCATCCTCAGTGAGTGTAGAACTCCCTCTGAGGCCAAATTGCCTATGTAGGACGTCCCTCACTACTGTAACACCAAGAGAAGCCTATTTTTGTACAG
Source organism: Pomatostomus ruficeps (assembly GCA_013400735.1). Lineage (NCBI taxonomy): Eukaryota > Metazoa > Chordata > Aves > Passeriformes > Timaliidae > Pomatostomus > Pomatostomus ruficeps. The sequence continues at coordinate 51,819 of VYZT01022216.1, forward strand.
CTTTAGGTCCTGGAGACAATCCAGAGGCAGCTCTTACAATCCACGCTGACTCCAGGCTGACTCACACCCTTAACTCACACATGCCATTGTCTTTATTCAGATTTCCCACTTACTCTGCAGGCATCTGACATTGCTTAATTACAGCTTTTTTTTCCAGCCAATATTCCTTTTGTTTCTCCCCTTTATATTTAGTACGTTTATAAAGGGGTAGAGCAGGCATTAATGAAGATGTTCGGATTTCAAAAGTCTCTGGTAGCACTGGAGAGGGATGGAAAAATTCCACCCATAGAGTGAGCAGAGATTTTACCAACCCCTGCCTGGTCCTGCCACGTCAGAGCCACGAGAGCCCGGCACGGTGCCACCAGGGCCAGCAGCCAGCACAGCCTCAGGGACATCACTACCTGCAGGAAAAGGCCATTACAGGTCCTTAAAGATGAAGTGGCATAAAATTAATTTTTACGTCTGAATTTGCCTGCAGCCGGGATCTCCTTGAGGGTTTTCCAAGGCTCTCACAGTGCAGCTGCCCAGGGAACCGAGGCAGCCTGGCAGCAGGGTGAGCCCAGCCCCAGCCCTGGGGGCAGGCGCTGGGGGAACGTGGAACCGTGGAGTGGCCTGGGCTGGGAGGGAATCGCTCTCTTTCCCTTGCAGGTTATGCAGGTTTGGAAGCACCAAACCATAACATCCTTGGCTTATCTTGCCTTGCAGCACCAGGAGTGGGACTGGGACCTGTCCTCTCCTCTCAGCCAGCACAGCTCCCCTGAAGCACCCTGAACTCTGCGAGCCCCAGGCAGATGCAGATGGAAAGCCTCATCCTGCCAGATTTTATGCAAGATGTTTTATTTATACACTCTTCCTCCCTGATTATACCCTGCTTGAAATAGAGCAACACTTTTTATTTCCACCACTGCTCACCAGTCCTGTGTACTGGTAAATTTGCCCACAGATGGTGAAAAAAATTAAAGGGATAAAGATTTCCCTGTTTGAGCCGCGCAGCTGCGCTGGGGCTGGTGGCTGCACCCAGGTAAGGCATCACCTGGCAGCTGTGCCAGTGTCCCCAGGGCAAGAACAGAGTGAACCATCCCTGCCGCAGGAGAAGGATCAGATGGCACAGAAACACCTCGAGGGCAGCCCGGCTGAGCCTGAGCCCCCGGGCTGGCCAGGAGCACGTCCCTCAGGATTTCCGTCTTCCCAGTAAAAGAATGGAGTTACTGCTGACAGGGCACCCCATTCCCTGCGGGAACCCTGCCTGGACACCTCTGTGAGCACAGGAGAGCCTCACTCGGTTGGTCCCAGCCCTGGGGGACACGGGGAAAGCAGGGGGGTCCCACATTCCTCAGTTTGTTTCACCAGATGTTATTCCCACTTTATTCTGCCTCCTTTCCTGGAGCCGCTTGGTGAAAGCACAGAAAATGCGAGAGCTCAAAGTCACGGCGGAAATGCAGAAAGTGCTGAATAAAACGGCGGCAAAAATCCGAGGGGAAATGGATTTAATGGTCCGAGCAGGCGCCTCGGCGCTGCCTGTGCTCAGAGCCCAGGGAGTGAGGACACATTAGACCGTAACTCCGGAGGAGAATTGGCCCAAAGCCGCTGCATTTAACAGATTACAGCAGATTATCCCAAATAATGATTGATTTCTTTGGAGCTGGATTTCACACGCCTGGTTTACAGCCCAACCACACAAATTGGCAGAGAGCTGACGTGGGCTGTATGAACAAGAGTGAGGGACGCAAAACGCTGCTAATGGGCTGTTATTCGCAGAATTCAGGTGTACAATAGTGCAGATTTGCACTGACATTTTCCTAACTTCTTCCTACACACTTGCTTCACACAAGGCTGAGAATTGGGGTGCAGAGCAGAGCTGCAGTTGCCAGAACTGTCTGCAGGCTGTGGAGACGAACAGAAAGCTTCAAAGAATAAAATTTTGATGTAAACCAGAAACGAAAGTGTATGAAAAGGAAAATGTTCTTTCTGTTTCAAAGAAATTATGCATTTTCTGGAACATACCACTGGCATTTCTGAACCCAAATACCTACAGATTAAAGAAGAAACACTTTGGGAAGTCCCCAGAAACACAGGCAGATAATAAAGACTGCCTCTACCCTTCCTTCCCTTGTCTGTTTTATTTCACAAGCAGAGAGGAAAAGAAAACTCTATGGAAGGCAATTGGAAAAGTCAACACTCAGCAAAGAATTCAAATGGTGTGACCAATGTGGCTTTCAGAATAATAAATGGCTCATTTCACTTATCAGCTGAGCTTTTTATTATTATTATTATTATTTTTTAAGACTGGCTTCAGCATCTTTATTCAGTTATTTGGATCTATTGATGTCTCTTGTGCCAAATCAATATTCTTTCCTAGAGAACATGGAGCAAAAATCCATACTGCTCCTGCTGGGCAGTAAAATCATGGGAGCTTGGAGTCCGTGTGCCCGGGTGATTGCTCTGTGGCTCGGGTGGTAAAGCTGTCAAGCGTGGATGCTGGGCAATAAAATAAAGAATATCCCATTTCCTGCAGGGTCTGCGCTTGGCCCCTGCTGGCCCCGGAGCGCCGCTTGCAGAGCGCGGGTGGAGCCCCGGGGGCTGCGGGGCACGGGCAGGGACAGATCCCGGGCAGGGGCAGATCCTGGGCAGGGACAGATCCCGGGCAGGGGCAGATCCCGGGCAGGGACAGATCCTGGGCAGGGACAGATCCCGGGCAGGGGCAGAGCCGGGAGAGGGGAGGGCTCGGGGTGGGATATTCCCGAGGCTGCCCTGGGGCACAGGGAATTCTCCTGGACCCCCGGCTGTTCCTCAGCGCTGTCCCCTCGAGCAGGGAACAGACACCTGCTCTGTCCCTGTGCCTCTGCTGCTCCCTTCAGGCTGTTTGTTCTTGGGGTTTTTGTTTGGGTTTTTGCCTTTTTTTTTAAGAGAAGAAGAGACAATCTGAGGCGTTATACAATGTTTGTAGAGCACACAGAGACTCCTGTGAGACAGTGAGAGTCCAAGAAACGAAACAGGAATGAGATAAAATTTTGGCTTATCCTTGCTTTTCCCTACTTTATAACAGAATTATAGATGAACTTTTCTTCTGTTTGAACTTTCTTCTTGGCTCCCACTGTCTTTTCTTTTCTCTGAATTTCCTCGGGGCTGCCCTCTCCATCTCCACGCCTGCTTATTCCAGCCTAGGCCCAGCAGCCTGCCTGGAATCTGCCTTGCCCCAGAGAAAACTGCCAGGAGCGTTTGATTTTGCTCTTGTCTGGATGCTCTCGCTCAGCTGATGAGCAGATCCTGACTCCTCTTTGAAGAGGCAGATACCAGGCTGGAGCGCTGGGAAACTCCACACAGTTTCGATAAACAGAGTTCATCAAAGCATGAATAGGAAACTGGATCATTAAAGCTTCTTAAACCTGCCCCTGTGCCGTGCTGGTCCTTGCTCAGGAGAGCAGGACCCTTCATGTACCAGCTTTCCCTGTTTTATCCAGGTTAAAAACCCAGAACTGCTCGTGAGAGAAAAACCATTTATAAGGATTTTTGTTTTTCTTGCATCTCCAAACCAATTTTTAACATGGTTGAATTGATACAAGGCATTTTTAAGTAATTTCTTACATAGCCAGAGAATTAGAAAAGAAAATGTTAGTTGGAACAAAGTGTTTCCTTCAGTGCAAGGGTTTTTCTCCTCCAGCTGCTCTGCTTTCAAACACACAGGGAGATTAAAGTTATTTGTTTTATATTGTCAAAGATACTGTACGAGTGTGTATATTTACAACTGGTTTTGAGATCAGATTTATTACAGAGTTTAAAACAATTTACATTAAAATGGAAGCTGACCTCATTCACCCTGCTTTATGATCATTGCAACAACAGCCTAATCTGGATCATTTCTTGGTTTGTGTTCAGTACAAGCACTTTGAATGAGTTTGTTGCCGTGGATTTGAGTGGATTTGTATCTTCTCTCCTTGGCTTTACTATGTCAGGTTTTTTTCTTTTTTCTCTTGTTTTTCAAGAGAAAACAAACATTTCATTTAGATGTAGGAATGTTAACCCCCTCGCACCGTGCCCGTGGAACCAAACCCCGCTCTGGCCATGCCTGGCAGGACACAAACTCCACCACCCTTCTTCCCTGCCTGGCCCAGTGAACTCGGGGAGCAGGTTTTGTAAGAAGCATGTCAATAATTGATCTTAAAAGGATTTTTGCCTATCTCAGTCATGCTTTCCCTGCCACATTTACTCCAACATATGTCTGCAATCTACTGGGGCAACACAAGCGGATCAGCGTCCACATGACTGCACTTGGGAGCTAAAAATAACCTGCTGAAGTGAATACATTAAGTTCTTTATGCAAAACGCCTCGTGTTAAGTCTCTGTTTGCACTGCTGATAAAATGTGTGTTGAAATATCCATGGCCTCGATGTCTCGTATTCACAGAAAAGGGCTTTGGCAGCCAAAAATCCCACCCACCACAGAGGCTTAAATAGCAGGCACATTAATCTGTTTAATTCCTCCATTCTCAGCTGTTTTGAAGGTCAGGTGTTTGCCTACTACACCTAAACAGCTTCCAAACCACAAAACAAAGAAAATTAAACAATTGGGGCTTAGAGAGAAGTGTCTCTGAGTAGTCATTCAAATCCAAGAGGAAATTTCAATTAGATCCTGCTTGTTACTCCTTGGTGTTTGCGTTCTGCTAATCTCGGAGCACTCGAGCCCGAGAATACAAACCAGCCTGTCTGTCCCTGCGGGCGGGGGCTGCTGAGGGGGAGCCAACCCCCCCCTCCCTCTGCAGCCCAGCGCTTGCAGCAGCTACAGAAATTACAGCCAGTGCTCTCTTCTCCCTGGTAGTAATTAATTATCAGCCCCTAAACGAGGAGGAGAAATACTGAACCTTCCAGTCACAGAATATCCTGAGCTGGACAGGAGCCTCAAGGATCAGCGGGTGCCCCTCCTGCCCTGCACAAGACCCCCCAACAATCCCCGTGTCGGAGCTGCCTCTGTTCCTACCGAGACAAACGTCGAAAAACACGGAATCCACGGGCTGTGCCAGCAGGAGAGCAGCACCCACAGCCAGGAGCAGAGCTCAGCATGGGCTCCTCAGCACCAGCCCTGGGCAGAACCGGCCACCCCTCCCTCCTCGCAGCTTTTCCAGGGAATGAAACCCAGCTCTGGCCCTTCCATTCCCGTGCAAAGGTCAGCCCTGAACTGCAGCAACCACAGAGTAATTTTTTCACTGCAGCAGCTTTGGACAATCCATATGGCCAACATCTGCTGCTTTGTCTAGTTCGGTTATGTCCTTTAATATTTTTCCAAAAGAGCCAGTGGACAAAACAAAGTTCACTGAGGCTGAACACTGTCCAAGGTCCAGATTTTTGGTACAAGTCCTTGAGTATTTTCTTAATTTTCTCAGAATTTGGTTTTACCTGCAATTATTGGCTTAGTCTAAAAATGGATGAGTGTTTATGGACACAGTCCCACAATCACAGGTTGGAAAAGCCCTCTAAGACCACCCAGTCCAACCATTCCCCAGCACTGCTAGGAGGGAAAGTGTTCCCAGTGCCACATCCACACGGCTTTCAAACCCCTGCAGGGGCGGTGACTCCATCACTGTCCTGGGCAGCTGTGCCAGGCTGGACAACACTTTGGGTGAAGAAATTTCCCCTCACATCCAATCGAAATCGTTCCCTGGGAGAAAAGATCAACCCTCACCTCCCTACAGCTCCTTTCAGGGACTTGTAGAGAGCAATGTGGTTCCCAATGTGCTCAGATATATACACATACATTTATTTGTTCACAGTTCCTAACCTTTCCCAGAGTAACCTCAAAGCATTTCTGTAAAGCAAAGTAAAACTATTTATGGGAGGGAAGAGAGACAGCGGAGTTGGTTTGAGGACAGACTCATTTTCCTCCATTCTGAGCCCTCTCCAGCTGGAAGTTGTGCATCTGCATAACACAGCTCCATGCCATGAAAATCAAAAAGGCTGAGTCCTCTGAGTTACAAACATTAGTAAAAATGCATTAAAAAAATTAAATCCATGATACTTTTGGCTGCAGAACAAGATACAGCTTGGGGGTTTGTGAGCTTTTCATGAAAGATGCAAAGGGCTGCGAAGAGCTGCCTGTCTGGGCAAAGGAAACTGAAGTCAGTGCTTTCCTGTTGGCAGGAGCTCCTTCCTGAACGGGCCTTTGTGCCCCTCATCGCCCCGGGAGCCGAGCTGGGGCTGCGGAGGATCCCTGCACACCCCCGAGATCCCCGCACACCCCCGAGATCCCCGCACACACCCCAGCTCTGCTGTCAGAACAGCCCCAGCTCCAGCTCCCTCCCTCCACGCTGCCCCGGGCTCGCAGCAGAGCGGGCTGGGGCAATGCCGTGGATTTGCCAGCTCTGGGATGTGCCAGAGGAAGGAGGAAGGAGCTCTGTGACAGAGAGAGCCGGGATGGAGAGAAGAGGTGCATGGCAGAGCAGAGGAATGGGCTGAGCTGGCCTGGGAGCTTTCTGGCTTGGAAAATCCTCATATTGTGAAAATAATCTCTATTTTGTATAACACTTGAGGAGCAGCCCTGGTTCTTTCATAATGAAATGACTCCGTGGGAGCTGATGAGTGCTGGTACCTTTTGCACTAAGACAGCTCTGCTGGGGGAAGTCGTTCCCACCAGGAAAAGCTGCCTGCCCTGGACCCTGCAGTCCTGTGAATTCAGGCAGCGCTGAGGGGAGCAGGGGACAGCAGCCAGTCCCGTGATAGAGCAACGTGCCGGCCACTCATCCCCTCTGCCCAGAGCCCCATCAGCAGTGTCACCCACGGTGCCACCCAGGTGACACAGGCGCCTCCCCCTAACATTTCCTGAGGTTTTAGTCCGAGAATCTTCTCTGTGGGGCTGTCAGCAGATGTGACACGCAGATACAAAGCAGCAAAGACTGCTTTTGACAGCTCACGTAAAAGAAATATGAGGGAAAATGGATTGAAATGAAATAAGGAATGAGGTGACAGAAGGGGCTTTATTTGATAGAAAGGATTTTAAAGTGGGATGTCTGATAGGCCTCGTTAATCATCATCTGCAAACAGGAAAAGCTCGCATTTAGAACCATGGAATTGCTATGGTTGGGAATGACCTTTAAAATCATCAAGTCCGACTGTCAGCCCAGCACCAGCACCAGCACCAGCACCAGCACCAGCACCGTGTTCACCACTAACCGTGTCCCCAAGTGCCACATCCAGGTGTTTTTGAACCCTTCCAGGGTGGGGCTCCACCACTGCCCTGGGTATTTGGTTCATGCCCTGAGAGCTCAGCTGAGCTGAGGTTTGCTGGGAGCCAGGCTCTGGGCACGCACAGAACAGGGGGACTCCCCTCACCCAGAGCCAGCTCCCCCTCCCCAGGCAGCCGAGCCTCCCTTCCCTTCCCTCCTCCTGCCTTGGCCCAAAGATCTGATCCCTGCGGAAACTTCACAACAGAAAAACCCACAGAGTGCATTCCTCAACCCCAAACACTCAACGCACCCTCCTCACAGGAATTAGCCCAAGCCTTTTGGTAGGCTCACACCGCAAAAACCAAAATCCTTCATCAATTGTTTTGCCGTGGGCAAAGGCTGGTAAATGTTCAGAATTGCCTGGGGGGTCCTTACTCTGTGTGCTGGTTTAGACCACACTTGGGTTACTGTGTTTTCATTCTGATGAGCGTAATTACGGCGTGGGCATGGCTTTGGGAGTGCACAGCACTGTGTGTGTATCTCGGAGGAAATGCTGCTCCTGCCCCTTCCAGCATTTTCACACAGACCTGGGGCCTCCCTCCCTGCCTGGGCACTGAAATGGGGACCAGGGGAGGTGATGAGACCAGGCAACACAAACGGGTGAATTAAAGGATTTTCCATGCCCTGTCCCGGTACACCCCCAGCCCTCTGGAATATCAGCATTATTTCTAATCCCTCCCCCATTCCCCAGGATCTCAGGGAGGGCTGGCTGCTGGCTGTGGCACTGGCACAAGTGCCCTAAGGTGCTTCTCTAATTCTTCTAACTGATATTTCCATAATAAGCTTCCCACTGGAGAGAGAACTCACATTAAGTAGCTTTTCTTGTCCAATATTCCTTCTCATTTTTCTTCCTTGTCTCTTACTAACATCTGTTGAACAAAACTGATAACAACAGGGGATCCATTGCAGTCATTCCAGGCTGCACCATCAATCCAGATGCTTTGGAAGTTAAAAATACCCTCATGTTCAAAGGAAGGGTAAAGCTCAGTATATCTGCTTCCTCACTACAAAATAAATCTTTATGGAGGCTGGGATGCCCGGTTCCCAGCCTGTGAGCGCTTTCCCCACCGTGTCTCTCAGTTTGTTCACTCAGCCCCGTTATCCCGAGCCCTCCGCCCCACCAGGAGATCCCTCCTGACAGTGCACCCGGGGTTCAGCTCATCCTCGCTTTGCCTTTTAACCCACACGTCCCACACACTCCATTCATTGCCCTGGTTATGTCCAAGAGGCGAGTGAGGAGCTGAGCACCTGGGTAAATCACCTCAATTACCAACCCAGCTGCTTGACCAAGGGCTTGAAACCACTACAGAGTTAAACTCTGCACTCTGCTGCATGAAGGAATCTTAGTTTGCATCCCATAATACATGCCCACCCCACAGAGACAGCGTGCTTGTGTGAGTTCATGTGCTCTTCAGATCAGCAATCCTTGAGGGCTTCTCTGGGGAGGCAGCTGTTCCAGGTAAGGACGTTAAAGCGCTTGGAGGCTGCAATGATGTGCTTAAGTGGAGAACCTCCCATCCGTGGCTGCTGATCCAATATTGCCACCCCAGAGGCTGCAGCTCTCGGCTTTCCCAGCCCAAGTTAATTCTGATTTGAGTAGAACATGCAAACGCTTTAGACATGTGAAGAATAAATAGCAATAGGGCAAGTAGTTCATCAGAGATGTGTTAGCAAAAACGAGCAAAACAAGGTCCTGTAATGACTGAGATAAATAAAAGCAATCCCTCAAGCCCCTGGTAGTTTTTCTAGTTCTCCAAAGCCTTATGAGTCTCTTGTTTCTGCAAAATTAAGCCAGAAATCTAAAAATCATTAGCTATATTCTAGTTTTTTCCCAGCTATTGCCATTTCTGGTCTAATTAGCAATCCCTCAAAAACAGATTCTCTCCCTTGGCGTTTCAAATCCCTGCAGGAGCAGTGTCTGCTGTTCAGCAGGAGATGTGGCTCCCATGGGGCAGGTCTGGCTGGAGGAGGACATTGCAGACACCACAGAGGCTCCGTTCCCACCCAAACCGAGCAGGGACGTCAGGCTCGGGTCCTGCAGAGCAGCTGCCCTCGAGGGGACCCAGCCAGCGGGGAGGTTATTGATGAAGAATCCACCTGAACACCGAGGAAATTGGAGCTGAGCTGCTCCAGGGGTAGCAGCAGCTCAGGAGCACAGGCACCGGGCGTGCCAGCCACCGGGAGAGCCAGGCAGGCTCTGGCTCACTCAGGAAACCTCCAGAAACACCCTCGTCTGCTCTCAGTCAATATTTAGACTCTCACTAGGCATCATCTCCTTATTCTGTTAACACTCAGAGCTGGGAGACAGGTTTGGAATTGAAACAGCCACGTTTCCTGGCATCTTCTCCTCCAAATAACTGGCAAACTTATTTTTGACACGTATTTGCATTTCTACAAAGCTCTCTGTTTGGATGGATTGTCCCCATTTTTGTGCAGGGTGATGTAGCACTCCAATTTCCCTGTCTGGAGACAGGGACAAGGCTCAGTTTTGTGACCAGAGAGCGCAGCTGCAGCAGGGGAGGTTTTAAGGGATTTAACATTATTAACTCTTTTTCTGTCATTCCCTGCTCTGTTTCACGTGGTTTGTACAGGGGATGGGGCTGCAGAGTTATCACTTCTTTCATTTCTCACCACAATCTCTTCACAGATCACTTCCCAAAGCCTCTGTCTCGGTGCTGGCTGTTCGCTAATGATCACTCCATCATCCTCATCCCGGAAACCCATCCAAGCTGGCAAATATTTGGGTTTATAATTACGCTGGAGAATTCCAGACTTCCCATCCCGTGCCCCAGTGAGGGAGGGAGACTGACACCGGTGTGAGTTCATTGCTCACTCAGGGTTTGCAGGCAGCTGCTGTCGTTGCCCTGCCTGAAGGATGCTGCTACCGAAGCCTCGGCCTCAGAAAGCTTCAATCCCACCACAGCCCAGTTAAACATTTCCCTGAGTTTTAGACAGGCTCTGACTCAAAGCAGGCTGCACAGAGGAGAACAAAAAGGTCTTTTTGACATGTTTTGACCAATTTTACTGTTGCCACAAAGTGCTTCTTTTCTTCTGACATCCCGAGGAGGAATTGTTCCATCTCCACTCCAAAGGGATGTCATTAATTCAGGCGTCTGCATTATAAATGTGTGTTTTGCTGATATGTTCTGTGTGTCTTTCAAAGCCAAGTCTCTCCCATCTCATAGTTCTGCAGCACAACAACTATCACAGTCTGGAGCAATGCACCATTGAGGAAAATAATTATCCAAAAAGTAATTAAATTAATTGACCAGGGAAGTGATTATGTGAGACTGTGGGGATAATTAAAACTAACACATGTTTTGATGCATTTATAGCATAAATGCTCAGGGGCACGATATGAACTGGCCTTTTCAGCACCGTTCTGCAGCCAGTGCAGCCATCCAGGCATCCCCTACCTTGGTCTGGGTGTCGCCTTGCTCTGCTGTCAGGGCAGGGGCTGGGGACACCTGGGGCCCTGTGCCACAGGTTCCCTCGTGCCAGGAGATGTCCCAGCGCCCCAGGAGTGCCCCAGGGGGACATCACCTGTCCCAGTTCTGGGGAGCACCACGAGACTCCTGCTCAGATGGCTGCAAAGGCTTTGGGATCTGCTGAAAGCAACTTTGCTTGGATAGACATCAACTCCATGGAACAAAGATCTGAGCAGGAGAAAGATGGATGGACAGTCTTAATTAACTGTTTCTTGTGTCATATTCTTAATAATTTGGTTGATATTCCTGCAGTCTGTTACAAACTTCATTAAATTTACTTGCCTCAAGGGCATTTCTACCTCCTATAATCAACCTCTCTCCTGTCAAAGATAAATTGCCTGATGGGATAAGTTGATCCTACACAAATGGAGCTTGCTTTGAACTTGTGGTGATAAGTAGCACCAGACAGGAGGTTTTTCTGTTGTTTATCTTTGTAGTGATATGGCATGAAATAAAAATGGGTGTCGCTTTGCTCGCTGAGCCACATCCATCAGGGTGAGCGGAGATTAGAAAATGCTACTCAACTTTAAGAAACAAAAGGAAGTAAACTGGAACGCTTAAGAATAGACTTTTAGTTCTTTGATGTGTGCATTTAATATTGATGTGCTGATGTGATCATTTTCAAAATTTAATCTTTTCCAGCAGATCAAAACCAAGCTCCCCGGTTTTATTCCTGGAACGATTTTGGGCTGGAAGGAACCTCAAAGCTCATCTCTGTAGTTTGCATTTTGGAGAAACAGTTGACAAGAGTCCCTGTGTCCTACACCTGCTGGGACTCTGCAGCCTCCTGATGTCTCCCTGCTCCTGCCCTCTCTTCTCCAAAGGATGGAAATCCTCCTACCCAGGGAGACGCCTCATCTGTTCCTTGGAGCAGCCCCAGGAGCTCAGCACAGCTCCCCAGCCCCTCCGTGTCCTGATGCTGCCCCGAGCCCTCCCTGGCGTGGGCTGAGTCCTCCCACAGCACCAGACCCAGGCTCTCCTGAGTGCTGTGCCCTGGCTGGAGAGACCAGGATCTGCTCCAGAACTACAGCAGCTACAGTGCCTCAGTGCTGATGTGGGTGTAATCTCTTAATTAACACATATTTTAAAAAGCACTTAATGCCTATGATAAAAAAGCATTGAAACTTAATGCACTAACTCAGTAACAGCATAACCTACTTTTCTCCAAATAAGAAAGCAGGGAATTATTAGACATCAATGCATCATTCGCTAATGAGTTGTAATTCTGTATTAATTTACCAACTAGCTGATTAGATATGAGAGATTTACAAAATATATTAGAGATTGTGGTTCCAGGAAACCAGCTCAACATCAGGGAAAAGAAGTTACTAAATTTTTCTCTATGGTGCAGCTGATCTGCCCAATTATGTTCTGTACAAAGCAAATGTGAGCTTTTCAATTGTCTCTTTTGTGTCAGATGCTTTTCTTTAGAATGACTGGGGAATTCCACACCTTCCCTGCTTTTGAAACCACCTTGAAAATTGCATGTTTTCTATGAGCTGAGTTGTGACAAAATGTTAAATGCAAGTAAGAAAAAAACACCACTAAATGAAATGAACTAAATTTTAAAATAACTTGTTTCAGCAAGAAGACACAGAAACCCTCCCATGCATTTTCCCATGAAATGTGTTAATCCCAACAGTTCCTGATAATGGTACCAAGAGCAAAAATCAGGCAAATCCGGTGTCTTGTGAACAGGAAAGCGGAGTGCTGAGAGGTCTCAGAGCAGAAAGAGCGGCAGAAAAGCAAGGATGACATTTCTCACGGTGAGAAGTGTCTTACTCTGCTGAAACTTGAAATAACCAAGAAGAAAGAACTTACATAAAACACTCTTGCATATCTAGAACAGCTGCAACATCAGGGGGGAAAAGAGCACAAGAGACGTGAGTTATTGTTGCCCTACACTGTGAAGTATTTTTGTCCACACACCCAGAGCTGGGCACCTACTTCCATACATTAAATCCTAAATGAGAAATACCCACAGGAAGTACCCAGTGATCTGCTCACACCGTTTGTCACTGCAGGAGGGGGAAAAAAAGTCCCACAAAACCTCGAAACACACAAGACCTCTAACTGTCTAATTTCTCTCCAGCTGAAGGGAAATCTGAGCTCCCAGCCCCACGTAGGACACGGCTCCGTGGTCGGTGCTCCTGTCTCAAAGGGCCAAAGTGCTCCTCATGTCCATAAAAGATGCTCCAGATCTGATGAACAGAGGAGCAAATGGACTGGGAGTGAAGAGTGCCTCTCTGTGTGCACTAAGGTGGTGCATAAATGCCAAATTCTCCCTGTGCCTCCTCCTCTTTCTTCAGCTCCAAACCCAAGGCTGGAAGGCCAAACCTTCCCTCTGTCGTTCCCTGCCTTTCTCCATGGCAGAAAGGAGAAGATCTGGGCTGACAGAACCTAGATTATTCATAAGGATCAGCTCCCACGGGGCTCCCCTGGATGCGCAGCAAACACTTGTTATTCTGCCATCCCCTCCTGGGGGAAACCGCCCGGTGCTGGAGCAGTAGTCTCCCTCCTGCAGACCAAGATCCTTTAAAAACAAACCCAGCAGGCTCAGACAGGGGGAGTGCCTCATTCCCCCGTGGCTCTCATTTCCCTCCCTGTTCTCGCTCTGACAGCCCAGCTACAGCAGGAGCAGGTGCTTCTCCATGGAATCGGAGCTCTCACCATGCCCGTGCACCCCTGTCAGGAGCAGTGCCGCTCTGCACGGAGAATACACCCGAGTGTGACACATTCCAGCAGGGCTTTGTGGCTTTGGTGTTGACCCTTCTTACCGAGTTTATCAGTTTAATACCTCTAAAGCCAGAGCAGATGTTTTAGTGTCAGCACTGTAACCTTTCCAGGGGTTGAGTTAAGGTGATTCTCGCAGCTGCAGGAAATGCCAGGCACCTCATTCCAGTCATCCCACCAGGAGGCATCCCCGGGCTGCCAACCCCGACACATTTTTGAGGCTAATCAGGGTCAAATGAGGGGGATAATTTGGTGCACATTCCCCGGCCATTTCCTAATTCCTTGCTGCTTTTCGCAAGGAACCAGGTGTAAAGGGCAGCACCTTGGAAGTGTCCAGCGGATTCTGTGCCCTTCTCACATTTGTTCTCAGCTGCAAACTGGGAACAGCCAAACAGACCCTGAGCTGGGCTTCTCCCGGCAGGGACAGTCGCTGGCAGGGACGTGGCTGTGCCACAAACCTGCCTGGCCCCACCAGGAGTCCCCAGGCTCCGGAGTCCTTCCTACGGCCAGGCCAGGGCACGGAACCAGGGCATGGAAACTCCCGGGCTGGGCCCACGGGGGGATGAAGTGGTCCCTTTGGGTTTTGGAAACACTGAAATCTTTGGAAATAAAGTGTTGCACTTTGCTGCTGAGAGAAAAAGCAGCTTTTCTTTTTGAAATCAGCTCAACTTCCCTGCCAGGGAGGGAGCAGAACCTGCAGCTGTGCTCCCCCGGCTTGGGAAGAACACTCCCTTCAGGCGTGACCTCAGAGCACAGCATCAGCCGGGGCTGGGATCATCTGCAAATATCCCAGCAGGGAGAACCCTTTACAGCACCCCATAATCTGTGCGAAAAGCCATAAATGCTAAAACAATAACCCTCAGCTCATGGCCTCCCACACAGGCCTGCCCTCACGGCGCCATGGAGGGCGCAGCTCCTGCAGTCACAGCCAACGTAGGTGGCTTGGAAAGGGAAACGCGTTCTTTTCGGATAAAGAAAAGCTCCAGCAGCCGCAGGGGAGATGTGAGGGTCCAGCGTGGTGGGCCCTGCAGGGCACGGAGCGCGGGGCATTGTGACGGCAATGGATCAGGCGCTGTTTCAAGCTACTGATCTCTGCCAAGCTCTGCTAATTACCTTTATTGCACCCCAAATTTTAAGTTTCATTGGATTCAGTTTAAATTCCAGTGCAGACTTTTGCTAAGAGAGTGAGCAGGAGGCCGAGGGCTGGGGGGAGCGTGGTGAGGGGCTGTGTGGAGCCCAGCCCTGAGAAACGCGGCTGAGTTACACCTGGGGCTTTATTTCCCCTGCTGCAGAAGGGTGTGAACCCAAAAGCATGCACGATGCTTAATATTGTCCCAAACTTTATGCATAACCATCACAGCACACAATAAGGGCCACAAATAATTCCGGAGCTTCCAAAGAAAATCAATGTCCTTATCAACAGCAAACGGTAGCTGCAGTGATGAATATTTAACATACAGTGTTGCCATGAGTTTAGAAATGCCTTGTATGCCCCCAACACAGCCCTGTAATAAATGCCATGGTCTTGTGGGATACTTTTTAATAAAAAGAAATCAGAAACATTAAAGCTAAGCCATTAAGTGCTGGAAGTAGTACTGAATGCCAAATGCAATCTGTGCAACCCATCAATTTATCCCAGCCCTAAGTCTGGGCCTTTCCTCATAGATTTCAAATTTATTCTTTTTGTATGATAAACCATAAAATGTTCTTTGTGTTGCTGAATAAAGAGCAAGTGCAGGTCACTTTAGCACAGCACCACTACTTAAGTGGACTGAATAATAAATCGAGGCCAGGGCCAGGCCCGTTCTTGCCCGTGCCAATGCTGTTGTCACTGCTGCAGTGCGTCCAGGAAAACCACGGTGTTCCCAGATTTGCCACTGCAGGATGCTGGAGGTGATGGAGTCATCCCTCAGGAGCACCAAACCCCACACATTTGGCCAAAGATCTGAACTAAACCTGTTAGGAGATCCAAGCCCAGCCATCCCCACCCCTCGGCAGCCGTGGGCTCTGGAGGTGGGGACACGGCCCCTGCCCGGCCCCTGCTCGTCCCAGCAGCTTTCACTCCCTTCTCCCCTGCCGGGAATTTTCCCAACAAGGAATTCAGGACCTGCCTGGCTGCTGCTGTTCCTCTCTGCTCCCTCACTTGCCAGCTAAACCCGCAGGTTCCCAGGCAAACACAGAAACCAAAGCAGTCCCAGTAACAGCACATCCAATCGCTCCTTCCCCAGGCTCAGGAAACACTTTCCGGCTCATACCAATGCACTTCCCAAAAGGATGTGTTCTGGCCGTATTTCGCAAAAATCTTTTCGAATCCTTTCAAAATTTATAAAGTTATTAACAAAATTAATATTTGAAAATGACAGTATTTTGTAGCTACATCCATTACATTTAAATAACAAGCCAAAAATGGATTTTTTTTCTTAGAACATTAAATCCTGAAGTCTTCCTGAGAAGTTCCAGTGCCCATTTGTTGGCATTTGGGGGGGAACCTGGGGTTTGTTCAGCTGCCATGTGTGCAGTGATGCGGCAGCCCCTGCTGCAGGATGGGCTCATGCCCATGCTGGGGTGTAAACACTTGAATTAATTGTTTTTATATTTTTCATACAAGATCTCAGATTTTTAAGTAGGTTATACAATTTCTGGATTAATACTCAAGCTTTTAATGGAGATCACCCAAAGCCATTTGCTGGGGAGGAAGGGATGGGAATTAGGGAAGTTGAATAAATACACAATGTTAAAGTTTCGCTTTAGTAAATGACTTGTGTTCATAAATAACATGGGAGCTGTCAATAAAATCATCCTCAAATCCTGTCAAATAGAAGAGTAATTATGGCTTCTCCTTGTTACTAATGAAGTGAAACGTTAGTGGGGCTTACACAGAAACAAACACCTTCTGATTTCATTGAAGATTAATGCTAAAGTGCCAAATTGCCAGCCTAAACTTAATTGCTCTTTTTTATCTCCCTTAAATGATAAGAAGCAGTCACAGAAATGGTTCTGGTGACCTTGGATTTGCATAGGCCCTCGGTCACAGGAAATTTACTGCTTTTGTTTCTGACTCAGTAACTTCACCGGGGCTTGCAGGATCCCAGGTCCCCCTCCAGGTTTCCATCCTGCTCTGCAGAGCTCAGCTTGAGGTTCACGTCTAATGGGATCCATCTGAACGCCCACAGTCCAAGGGAATGATTTTTCCCTCTGTGTGACAACCTAAACCCAAATTTTGTACTTCTTTAAAGACAACGTGGCTCCTTTTCCTTCCCCGTTTGTGTTTTGCAACAATATATTTGCAGCACTAAAAAATATCACCCAGCTACTTCCCATCTCCATGGCAACTCCCTGCTCTGGCTCCGATTGAGAAATGCTTGGCGAAGCCTGTTACTGTAGGTTAGTTGTTGCAAAAATTATACATTATCACTCACAAATAAGTCCACAGTATTTAGCACGTTCCCTGGGTGGACACCACGGCCTGATTTTAGCCCTTGTACACCTGAGCACCCTCCATTTTATCCTGGTTTTCCAGGCAGTCAGTAATTGTAGACAATTCAATCCATTTCTGTGTCCAGGCTGTGACTTTGCAGGTTTTTGTTAAGGGTCACAGTCTCTAAACGCCTTCACAAGAGCCCACAGGGGAGGGAGAACAAGATCCCTCCTCCACGCCCCGCCAGGGAAAGCTGCTCTTGCACATCTGCCCATCCCCTGCTCCCCCAGCCCAAATCCTCCTCCATGATCCTCTCACACCACTGCCTGCTGAGGGAACTCTGGGGCTCGTGGTCCCGTCCTCTCCTGTCTGAACTGTTGTGAGACTTTCCCAGCACACAAACCAGATCCTGACCTGGGGGCAGTGGCCAGACCCCAGCACAGAGAACAGCCCTGGAGGGTGACACGGGTGTGAGCCCAGCCCCTGCTGGTCTCTGCAAGCCCTGGCTTGGCTGCCGTCAGCCCTGCCCGTCACAGCCCACGCAGGACACCCCAGAAAGGCTCTCACAGCCCAGCAGAGCACCGGGGCAACATCTTGGGTTATCTGTGGATGCAGAGGGTAAAATTCTCTTGGGCTGCCTGGGAGGTAACAGGCAATCAGTGCCTGTGACATCAGAGCAGGTCACTGCAGAAAGCATCAGATCTGGATCTGAAGACATCCAGGGCAGGGAGCACGCAGACAAATTTTCCCAGTACCTAATGATCCCCAAAGTTCAAAGTTTCTACCTTATTAATTGGATTTTTCTGGCTTCAGCTAAAATCTATTAGGTCTTTTTGTGCCTTTCTCTGAAGAAAAAGCCTTTCAGTACCTGGAGCTCCCTCCCTGCGAAGGTACTTATCCGTAGAAATTAAGTTACAAGCTTCTTTTTGATAAGATAAACAGACTGAGCTCCTTAAGTCTATCACTGTAAAATATTCTCTGCAGCCCTTAATCATTCTTTATTAATCTTTTCAGCTGGGTGGCATGGCAGCGGAAAGGAAAAATAAATAAATAAATCCAGAAACAAGCAGGAAAAGAGAAAGGAGATATAGGGATATGATGTCCTAGGATTTCACAAAGTGTGCTAGAATTGTGATACAGCTGTGGCAGAAATTTATTCCGAAGGGTTCCCGAGGTGCAGCACTGCTGCCCTGAGTGGGGAGAGGCGCAGGGAGCCAGGGGAGCTGCCTCGTGCCGGGCTGAGATAAATGTGCATCCTCTGAACTGCCTGGAGTGCCTGAGCGGGGACTTGGTGTGGGACTGATAACGTGGGCTGTCCTTTTAGTCAAGGATGTCAGCATGGAATTCAGCCTGGGATTCCGCCTGTTCTTACAAAACCCCTCACAGATGCGCATCACACACCAGAGGAAGAGGCAGATCCCTATCACAGCACTCGGGAAACTGCAGCAGGGACCACTTCAGAGATTAGTTCATAGTGAACATAAACTGGGCCTGAATTAGGTGCTGCAAACCAGTCAGCTGGGATTTCTGCACGTTACAGTTACTGATTCGCAGGTTATTCGCAGTGTGCGAGTCAGCAAGTGCTCCCAGGGTAAAGCAACCCCTGAGACCCCCCGGGGGATTCCCGGGGCTCACACACGGCTCCCTGCGCTGCTCATGGGCAGTCCAAGGGGCTGTGCAGGGGCTGGATAATGGCCAGGGTACGCGGCACAGACAGAGAACAGAGCCATCCGTGTTTCCTGACTCCTGGAATCCCAGGTCAGTGAGAAGTGCGGGATCCCTGGTGCCCCCCACTCCCCCGGCTGGAGCGGTGACACAGCCACGGCTCCTCTGCCACGACACCGAGAATTGGTGCTGCTTTTGCTCCTCTGGCAGATGCAGTGTAGGAAAATGTGGCCAGAGTAATTCTTATCCCTAAAACCCCTCGCTCCTGACTCTTGATAGCCAGCATCAGTTAACACTTGCAATTCTCATTTCATTTTTAAAACCTGGTTCACTTACATATGACAGGACAATGACAGTGTCGTTTGTCATCTCGCTGACCCTTTCACTTGATTCATTTATAATTTAATTGTCAGTTCAATTTGATCAAATATGTCTGAATTGAAACCATTTGCATTAAAAATAACACATTTTTCTCCTTTTACTCCCCGTGTTGTGGCAGGTATTGCTTGAAAATTCAATTTCTGCCAGCCAAAAGCTGCTGTTTAATTAATAAGAAAATGGCTAATAAAGAAAGAAACCGCAGGCCTGGATGAAAATCCCTGATGAAACTCAGACAATCTCATTTACACTTTTGCTGGATTGACACCTGGACCTTCATGAGGATGGTGGCAAAGGCACACCACCGCCATGGGATAGGATTCAGCCCCCCGTCTCCAAGTGATACATATATATATAAAAGAGATATAGGAGTGAGGAACAGGACTTTTTCCTGATTAATATATTGTAATTAATTCTCTGAAGAATCCTTACTTAGGAACTTTATTAAATCCCATTAAGCCTAATGAATTGTTGTTGTTTCCTAATTATATAGTTGTTTCTAGTTTAATGAACTGTGTATTAACTGACTTATAGAACAGAGATTTTACTTTCTGGATGGAAATACGTTAAATAAGAGATATATATTCTTGCTAATGGCATCAGTTGTCAGCTACAATCTCTTTTAATGAATCTGTTGGAAAATCCTGTCCTTTTGAATACAGATTATGCTTATTTTGTTAGCTGAAGAGGCAAAAAAAAGCCCAAAATTAAATGTGTTCTGATGTTTTATGTATAGCTGATATTTTTTGTCCTGATAATTCAATTTCTCATTGCAAAACAAGATCTCCAGGCCTCTGCAAGCAGCTGAACGCTTCTGACTCGAGTGATATCACGAAGGAAAAGCAGAACAGTGCAGGACAGGAGCCCCATGAGAGGTTTGATCTTCACTGGATAAATCAAAGATGCTTTTCCAGCTGAAACCCACTCGGAAGGAGGCACCTGTGCTGCAGGGTCCGCCTGCCGCCCTGGGCTGGGAGCAAACCCTGCTCAGGGCGCTCCGGCAGCCAGGAGGGACAGGGGCGAGCCCCGCTGGGACCCCGGCCAGGACACACCCACCCAGCAAGCGTCGATTGTCTCCTCCTCACCGAGAACCCATTTTGGAGATGCTCTACAGGCACCCAGCAGCTCCCCAGCCCCTGCAGTGACAGCGCTGGGGGGGTCGGGTTCATGGATTCCCTCCCAGCCTCCCCAGCACAGCCCCTTCCTCAGCCCCCCTCAGCACCGGTACCTGAGCCAGCTGAGCCGAGAAGCTGCTGCACCCCCATCAGCCTTGGAGCCTCGCCGCAGCATCCAGGGAGGTGTTCAGAGCTGGAATAAAGGACAACAGGGTCAGAACCGCTGGCCGTGTCCATCTGGGCTCCCATAACTGCCCCAGCAGCTGCACAGTCACACCTACAGCTGATTCCATCCAGAGAAGCAAACCCAGTTGCCCTGCCAATATCTCCTAAACCTTTCCTGAGGATGTTTCGTAGGGCGAAATAGATACACTACTAAAATAGGAGCTGCTGGAAAAGTAAGAACTGCTACTGCTTGGAAAAAGAAGTCATCATCTTGAATGCTAATACATATAATCTTCAACAGACTGCAGCCACACCACAGATTAATTTCAGTACAGAGATTATGTTAATACACACAAAAAAGAAGTTGTGATATTGAGTTAGATCAAAGATTTTTCATTTTAGTCACTGTCTTTGGCACCAGGCAGCAATGCCTGTTTCAAAGTAAAGTCAAAGGCCTCTATAAAGCACTGAGTTGAACAGTAATTATTACAGGAAAAGGCATAAAGTTTAGACCAGAATGTTCTTGATCTCGATCTGACATTAGTTACTTAAAGTGATAGGTGTTTGATGAGGAATGACAAACTTGTAGGGAAGTCCTGAAAAGTCTTTGGTGTTCCTAGGAAAGGCTTTTTACAGGAAAGAGGGTCCAAAGGTGTTGGCAGGGGTTGATGCTTTCCTGCCTTTGGAAAAATCTTCTTCCCCTCCCCTGAGGCTGCAAACCAGGCTTTAGAAGACATCCAGCACCTCAGACTGACAGCTCAGTGCTTGAATCTTGTCACAGCACAAGCTCTGAGTACTTCCCAGCCGGAGGAAAATGCCATTAGTGCAGCAAGGGCTGGAGCTGCTTCAGCTGCACCCAAGAGAGGGCTCGCCTGCACAGCCCCAGCGCCCGCGGCGGCAGATGGAGAACAGTTTGGGAAGGGTTTGACGAGCAGGGCTCTCCTCCTGCTCCATTTAGGAAAGCTCTGAATCACACAGGCACGGGAACAGAGGCCTCCTTCCCCCAGGAACCAGAAAGGAGCTCAGGCTGCGGGGAGCAGGTTGTGCTCTGGTGCTCTGAGGAGCCCGGCAGAGGCTCCCACAGGCAGCTCCGTGTCCTTGGAGCCCACGCCCGTCCAGCACGCATGGACACACGGCCACTTCTGCCATGGAGGCACGGACACACGGCCACTGCTGCCATGGAGGGCTGAATCACCCAGAGCCCCCGCTGAAACTGCCCTCAGGGAAGCCGTGGAGTCAATGGCTTTGGAGACAGAAGCCCCAGCCTGCCCCGCTGTCACCATGTCCCCCAGGGGAGCAGCTCTGCGGCCCCGGCTCTGCAGCCACGGCTGTTACCTGCTGCCAGCCCCTGCTGCACTTGGAGCTGTGTTAATTCCTCCCTTGTGCAGCCGTCGGCTGTGACAAGGACTGAGGAATCCCGGAGCCCTTGCAGGCTGTGCAGCAGTGCTGGCTGTGACTGGCAGCCGGCGTCTCGCTGGACACTGGACGGGAGCAGCACTGGTTTTCACTTGAGAGGGACCACAAAGAGCGCATTGCTGAGAGCTTTCTCATCAGGAGCAGAGAGCTGGAGATTGCATGATTCATCATCCCCTCTTTGGAAAGCTTGCAGAGTACGGAAAGAGCACAAATACAATTCCAGCAGCAACGAAACACCGTGCCTTTGCACATTAGCTTTGCAGGGCAGTCGTAATCATCCCCATTTATTTTATTTAATCTTTTAAGTGCACAAATGTGAAATGGTTCTGTAAGTACTGAGAGGATAAATGAGGTTAAAACATCCACGGGCAGAGGAATCAAGTCGGGCTTACGTTGGTGTTTTGTACCTTCAGCCCTCTGTCATTTTTGCTGGAACCATCACTGAGCAATCAGCTTTAAACATGTCAGACCTTGGTGGCAGAGCTTCTGTCTCTGCTTTTAGGGAAATCCAACTCTTCACTATAAAAGAGCTGCACAGAAAAGACAAAATGGAATAAACACCCCTCACTCTGGGATAATTGCACTGGAATTAGGAGGAGGCTGCAGGTTTTTTGAAGAGAGGCTGATTTTAACAGAGCCCTGGGGAGCAGATCAGCTCTGGCCTGCTGGATCCCGGGCTGAGGCAGCTCCGCTCCAGCTGGCAGCGCTGGGGAGGAGGGACGTGCCCACGGACAGTCCCCGGGAGCCAGAGGGGAAGGGAGGCTGGGGCAGGGCTGGAACCAGAGCCCACAGACAGGAGGAGAGGGAACCCCAGGCTCCACTTCCCCTTCCGCAGCCACAGCTGGTGCTGCTGCGAGGCCTCCACAAGTTTTTAAGCTCTGATACTTTAATTCATTTCATTTGCCGTCTTAATGTAAATTTACAGTATGAAAACCAGGAATAATTTAACACTAGGAAAGATGAAACAAAAGCCTGGAAACCTTGGCAGTCTTTTTGAAAGCAAAGGAAATGTCACAACTCTCTTTAACAGCATCTTTGTTTTTGCAGGCAAATTACAAGTCCAGGTTCAGAAGTGTTTCTGTTCTGCCATTCTGCTGTGACAGTGTCTGCTGGCAGCCTCTAATTCATTCAGGAAAATCCACAACAGCAGTGAAGAGGAGGAAATGACAACAGCTTCGTGCAGCTCTGCTCCCCTCCCTGCCAGGCAGCAGCAAACACTGACTTTCTGTGGAAAGGGCTTTTAGGGCTTCTTAAGTCCCTCTTGACACTCCTCAGGCTCTCGCCTGCGCCTCTGGATCCTTAACACCAGCTGATCTACAGCTGAATCACCCAGAGCCCCCGCTTCACCTCACAGCTCCTTTTATCTGACGAGCTCCTGTGCCTTATCAGACGAGATATAACAGGCAAATAAGATGCACAATAATTAACACAGAAAATCTGGGCTGCTCCCGTAGCCAAGATTAATTTAATACATTTTCAGAGCCCTCAGGGATATGGATTCTGGGAGTCTGATCTATGGTTATTATTCTTTTAAAGGAAAATAGATTTACCTAATTTACAGTCAGTTCTGATGGTGGGAGGAGGAATTTAATTCTTTTTTTCCTTTTGATAAATATACTGCAACTTTTCTATAATCCCTATTAATCTGATCTCCTAGGGAAAATTTTGCTGATCCATCATCTTGTGGCAGTCTTAATTCCCTTAGTGCCTCCAGGCAGGAGAAATGGATTTCCTCAGACTAACCCCTTATGCCTCTAAAATCTCGAGTGAGAACTCTCCGGGGAGCTCAGCCCTTGTCCACGGGAAGGAAAATGTGTCCGTGGAGGCCGGAGCAGAGGGGCTGTGGGGTCACTGCAGCGATTCCTAAAGCATTCCCATGGGAAGGCTGAAATCCTGCGGGTCCCTCCCTGCCCGGCGGCTCGTGCAGACACAGACACCCTCCAGCACTCCCCCGCTCGAAAGCAACAGGGAGAGAACATCTGTTGAAAAATAAATGCAGGACTAATTATATATGATTGAGGGTTTGAAACTGCTATTTTTAGCTTCGCCTTAAAAAGATGTGATGAATCAAAGGTTTGTGCTCAGCATGTTGATCTGAGAGAGGAGCGGGGAGAGGAGAAGGAGCCCCAGGGAGCGGCAGAGCCCCGGTCCCGCCTCGGCCCGGGGCACCCGGCGTGGAACCAGGGAGGCTCCGGTTTTCCTCTCAGGAGAGCTGGAGCAGGTGAACATCAAGGCTCTTTTCATGGTGGAGTTTGCTTCAGCTCGTTCTGCGGGCAGGTGCGAGCGGGGCGCTGTGGTGGCACATCTGAGGACGAGCATCAAAGGGCCGGGAGGATCCCCGGAGGCGGCGGATCCCACGGGAGGGCTCCCGGCTTCTGCCGGGCTCTGATCCCGCATCCCGCGGTGATGTCATTGGCAGAGAATCACAAGAAAATCCTGGCAGGATTGGTTTTCATCTGCTGCATTAAAGAGAGGATGGAGTGCGGGGAGATGTTTGAGAGGGGCCGTAAACAGAGGGAGGGCGATGCTGCAGCCCGAGCCCGGCAGGCTGGATGCCCCCTCCAGGAAACTCAGTGTTTGAAGAACAATCTGGAGACATAAAAGGAAGATGGACTCGGTTCCGGTGGCTGCCAGGGGCGCGGCAATGCCCAGGGCACACGGGTTTGCCCGAGGGATGGAATTGCTCCCTGCGCCAGCCCCGGAGCCGGGGGAGCAGCAGGACCGCGGCTCCTCGGGGCTCTGGGCAGCGGAGAGCGCTCCCCACATCACCCGGGGCTGCGGGAGGCAAGAGGAGCTGCTCTTCCTGCTGCTCCATCCCTGCAAACCCGGGAGCTGCTCCACAGCCCAGGGAAGAGCGAGCCACGTGCCATCGGAAGAAAAGCTGTTTTTCACACTTATTGCCCTTGAATTGGCAGAGGGAGACATCATGTTTTATATTAACTTCATAATAATTACAGTTATTACTGAATTCATGTATACCAAAGAGGTTACAGCTCCCTAGGAAAGCTCATAATATTATTAAGAGAGATGCCAGTCCATTGGCAGTATCGTGTAACAAGCTAATTCCAACATTTTGATATTAGACAGCACACCTCCAAAAATGCATGGATTTGTGCCTGGTCTCTGGGATCAATGGCAGCGACATATCTGGCAAGCACGGAATTGTCTTTTGGAAAAAAATGCTTTGTAAAGCACAAGTACACAGCCCAAGAACAGCAATAAGTGCTGCCTTTAAAATTTAAAGCAGTGCAAATAAATCTAAAGATTTTTAATACAGGGCAATGCTGTGAGAAATGAAGGAATTGCAGCAAGCTGTGGAAAACCAATGGAAAGGAAGATTCTGTCTGTAAGACAAATTAAGGAATTCACCCAGCCTCTTCCCATCTTTTCCACACGATTAATTGCAGAGATTTAATTTCTCTGGGCATGTGTTCGCATCGGCAAACAAACTTTTCCATCAGATTGGAAGAGGTGACCCATCCCCAGAGCAGCTGTTGTTGTTGCTTAAAGTTCTGCAGAGTGGCTGAAGGAGTCAGGAAAGGTCAACTTTGCACCAGAAGGCTGGGGGGGGACAGCAGCTGCTGGCAGCAGCCCGGGAAAGCTGGGAAAGGAAAAGGTGTTTGTGCTCGGGACGTCGGGGACTGGGGAGCTCCGTCCCTCCCACCTCCCCTGCGCGGTACCGGAGCGGGGATTGGTGTCAAAGCGACACAAACTCAGCCTGGGCCTGTAACCTCACATCGATTTTTCCTGTAAATCTAAGCCTTGAAGCCTGCCATCAAATGAATTGCTGCACATAAAACCCAACCGTCCCCTGTCAGGAGGAATCTCAGGCAGCAGCTTGATTCCAGGACTGTTGCAATTTCCTCTATCATGTCAGGCTATAGCAACACACACATCTTTCACAAAAATTAAATTGCTATTAAACTTTCTGCCCATCTTTGTAAATTAACCTCTCTTTCATCTCAGCTTTTGATTTAGCAGGAAATAATTTTGGAGCACTTTCCAGACTCCTTCCATTAGGCGTTTGGGCTGTGGTCAATAAGGCTGAGTTAATTACCTGCCTAACCAGATCACACTGCTGTGCAAACTGGGGCCTCATCTGTGCTGCAAATGCTGCCTTTCTTCTTCTTAAAGGTGAAGCCAAACCCCCAGGACAGCCCCCCCTGGAAGCTCCAGCCACAATTTGCTCTACATTTTTCCAGTGCAGAGCTTGGGAACCTGGCACCCTGCACCACAGGAACTCGGGAGAGCAGCTGGGACCATCCCAGATGTTGGATTTGCCCCATCCTGGAGAACCTTGGCATCCTCAGCTGGGAGGGTGACCCCAGGCTGTGCTCAGCACTGGAACCAGCCCCGCAGCTTCAGCCCCAAACCAGCAGCCCACGTGCCCAGCCTGCACAATCAAGGGTGAAAAAACAACACCCAAACCTCTTTCTTCCCTTTTTAGCATGTTTTTCACATGAAACTCCTGGCCCACAACCAGACAAGGCTGTGTCCAAGCCAGGTGAACCCTCATTTACCCAATATCAACAAAGCCCTAATTGAGAGATCAATTGGGAACCTGCCTCTTCATGCACAATTTGGAGAGCTGACAAAGGCACCTGTAGGGGCTGGAAAATAAGTTCTGCCTCATTACAAAAGAAATTGCATCTAAATGAAAACCAACATATAATAAGAGCTCGAACGCGCCTACGAAAGGCTGCCAAGCAGACAGGTAATGCAGTGATAGATGGCACACACCCTGCCTGTGACAAGGGTCACCCTTAATTATTCGGCAATTGAAAAGCTGAACTCATTTCCCCAAAGGCTGAAATGTTTTTCATGATGATCTGTAAATTCCAGGGCAGAATGAGCATTCCAGGCCCTAAGAATTGCATCTCTTTGATAGATGAGAGCCTAAGGAATCACACATAGAGCAACGCAGGGGCACGTTTTTCCACTAATCCTTGGAAAAGTCAGGATACCCTTCAAACATTCTCCTCCCCTTCTGTTTGGCTGTGGCTGTATTTAAAATTTTAATGGCCTAAACTGCAAAATATTTAATAAATCTGGGAAAGGCTGTGTTAGCACATCTCCAGCTTTATCTTGTTTAGCTGAAAAATGTGCACTTAATAATTACTTACATAATTACTCATGTATTACTGGGAGGTTGGACTAGGAGGTAATTTCCAGCATTAATGCTTCTGTGATTCTATTCTTCCACAAGTAAATTTGATCCCATCACATCTACTTTCCGTGTGATTCAGGTTTTTTAAATTATTATTTACTGTTATTTTTGTTTTTTAAAGCATGTCCCCCAGCTGTGTGCACACAGGAGCAAGTCCAAGGAGGCCTGGCCAAGCTGGATTTCTCTGGAGAGTTTGGTGGGGAGCCTTGGCTTTGGGGCTGAGCAGGAGCAGAAAGGCTCTTCCCTCCTGCCGCAGTCTTTCATAAACCTGAGGGAATAGAGCCAGCCCTGTGCCACTTTCTGGGCTGCAAAATGAGATCAGGATAATAAAAGACATCCTGGAAATAGACAATAATGGTAAAATGATGTTTTGACACGGAGGCCATATACAGTTGATGGGAAAAAATGAACAAAGTAGATGATCGAGGAGGCGCTGGAAAAATAGTCTCCATCAGCTGATGAGCTCCTATTCAGCAGATCCCAGACAAACGTGATGGATTTCATTGAATAAATCCTTGGCTGTCTTGGTTTATCTCCACTCTTCTCCGCTTTCTCTCCTTTAGGGTTACATAATCCTTTTCTTTTCTTCTCCCCTTTTTGGGGGCTGTTTCCACTGTGCCCTGCCAGTGCAAACAGCCTGTGGAGATCCAGGGCCGAGGAAAGGATGGAGTTTGGAGGCCACCTGGGCACTGCAGGAGCCGGGCACTGGCGGCTCAGATCAGGGCACCCCGCAGGTGTTGAGGGAGAGCCCCGGTCCTGCCAGGGGAGGGTGGTGAGAGCAGAACCCCCGTGCTGCGGGCACAGGGTCACCCGGCGGGGTCCCTGGCTATGGTCCTGCCCTGTCCCTTTTCCTCCCTGAGGGTCCTGCCCGTCCCCTCTCGCTCAGCCCCCCGAGGATGCTCGGACACCCCAGGCTGGAGCCTGAGCACGTTCTCCTCCCTCAACCCCCCCGAGGATGTGCCGGAGCTGTTGGCGTTGGCAGCCGCGCCAGCCCACTGCAGAACAACACCTCAATGCAAGATTAATGAACAGAGGGGAACATCGTCAGCGATTAAAAATAAAAGGTACAAGATGCTACCCTTGCAGGCAGGAGCCCCAGCAGCTGCAGCGGGATCTATATTGTTTAATAATGCACTTTAAATTATTACAGACTTTTTCAAAAGCTGACGCTGCTCTGTGTAACACCGATGTAAATCTGTTGCCAATGCGGGATAATCCTCCAACATATTTCTTTCCCATTATTTTATTCCTTCCAAGTATTTCACTGTCATCTCAACGCACTCAGCAAAGCACCAGTTTGTTCCACAGCACCCCAATATCCTGATATTCCCTTCTAGTTTCGTATCACTTGGGAAAAGCTTGGAAAAACAAGGACAGCACAAGCCCAGAGAGAGGGAAGTCACAGTGAGGCCAGGAGGGCGTTGGAGCCCTCACCGGGCTCGTGTCTCTGACCTGGGCTAAGGGGTTTCTCATGGGCTAAGCCAAAAGAATGGGGAAATATTTTGAATCAACCTGAAAAATGCTATGTTTTCTTTCCTAACTGAACTCACCTAATATTTGCTTATAATTTTTTTATTTTGTTGATTTTTAGCCTTAGCAAAATACTGGTCTGTTTTTCAGGAGTTAGTATTAGTTTCAAAGTAAACCTTATTAATATTTAAAATGAAAAGCTATTTCAGACCTTAAGATGTAGATGTTGTATTTAATAAACATCAAGAGTAAATGTTTTGATTTTCTGAAAAATGTTTTATGTACTGAAACCCTTTGACAAATGCAACATGAATTTACAAGCACTTGCAATGGATTCAAACCTGCATTTTTTTCACCAAATAAAACATTCAGCTGCAATGTTTTTCCCAACTCTAATGTTTGTCCTGTGCCTGGGGGTGAATTTCGCTCAGTGTGAATAACAATGCGGCACAGACAAGATCAATAAATCTCATATTTCATTTGATTCACTGTCGTGTTCCGGGCGGACCTGGCACGGCTGTGGCATCACCAGCCAGCACTCACAGAGTGCCTCTGACGCCATCGGAACGAGGACAAAAATGCCTTTTGAGGGGAGGTTGTACCGGAGTCGAGGGGAGCCCGGGGACGGTCGGGGGCTCAGAGGGGGCCGGGGCCAAGGCTCAGAGGGGTCCCCTTTGGGTCTGGCACAGCTCCCTGCGCTGCAGGGACTGTCCCCAGCAGCCCCCGGCCGGGCAGGGTGACAGAGCTGGGCTCTGCCGGCTCCTGCCCCGCAGGGATGGGGACAGCGGCTGCCACGCCGGGGGCTGGGGCTGGCACCGGGGCACAGAGCGCTGCTGGTGCTGAGATCTGCCCCAGGAGCGCAGAGCCACTGCCCAGCCCAGATCCCCCAGTCCAACACCCCCTGCCCACCGAGACACAGCGGGAAGTGCCACATCCACCCTCCTTGGGACACCTTGTTCCCTTCCAGCCTTGCACTTCATTCCTCTGCTGCCTCTGCTGCTCGGTGCCATCCTGCCCAGAACAACCCCAGCACTGTTTGATTTGTCTTCATATGAACTACAGAGGATTTCATAAATCGGTGGATTTGGCATTTCTCAGGCTCAGAACACTTCAGAACAAACAGATGTGAAGGGGGAGTTGCCCAGAGGTTACAGCAATAACCGTAATAGGGTCAGAAAGTGATTTGTGACCGAGCCCTGTGGCGCCTGAGCCCAGCAGGGAGATGCTGGTGGCACCAGGGGACACATTTCCAGCCCTCTGTGACTGTGCAGTGGAAAAAGGTTCATAGAATTATGGAATCAGTAAGGGTGGAAAAGACCTACAAAATCATCAAGTCCAGCCTTTGACTGAATCCCACCATGCCCAATAAATCATCAGCGCTGGGCTGAGGAGAAGGGAGATGCCAAACACCAATTTTTGCTTCACCACAGAAAGGTTTTAGGATGATGCAATGCTGTTAAAGAATTCTGAGGAGCTCGTAATACATTGGCCACGTTACAGAAGTGTTTGGTGATGAGCTCCTGAAAGGAGAGATTAATCCACTGGAGTGAAATAATTGTGGGTTCACTTTGGTACGTGCTCCGTTCTGCATCTGATGACTAATTACCAGCGTCTAATAAGAGACTGTTATCTTTAAATCATGTAAAGGGTAAATGCTTTTACGTGCTCCTGAAGGCTGCCCACATGAGAAGGCTGAATATTTCTTTCATTGCCATGTTTATCTGTTTTTATCCGTGTTGAGTAGAAAATACTCTGCTTTAAAAATACATTGTGGCTTCTTTGATTTCCTAAATAGATTTATAATTATCTCCAAATTGAACACACTCAGCTTCTGTCCAAGTAATTGCCAGGCACTGTCCTTCACAGGAAGTGCAGCCCTTGGCAGATTTGCGCTGGGCTCTTCGGATGCAGGAAATGAGGGGGAATGAGATAAATCCGTGCAGGTTCTGTGGAGCTCTGGGGTGAGGGCACACCCGCGGCCAGGCACTCACACGGCTGCCTCGGGTATTTTTTCCCCACACCTGACTCCAGGAAAATTTGAGACTGCTCTGGATGAGGCTGGAGCAAAGGCTGGAGACAAAATTGCTCCCAGGTAATTCTGGCCCCGGTTGGGAAGGGAAGAGCTGAGCGTCCTGGAAGAGATCCCACCCTGACACGATCGCATCAGTGCCACAGCCCAGCTTCATCTGATCTCTCTGTGATTTTCTGAACTTCTCCCAATTTTTTTTGCGTGTGTGTGATCTAAGGTTTAATCCTCCAGTGCAAATGGCTCACAGCCAGCTGTTTCCATGCCAGGGTTAGGAATAATTTGTGTAATTTTTGTAACTTGGGAGAATGTTGTTAGCTTGTCCTCAAAAGAAACTGAGCAAAATAACTACAAGGTAGAACAAAATAACCTAAGCAGGCTTTAATTCTGCAGAACCTAGGGAATTAAAGCTGCTCTGTTTAAATAGCACTCAGTGCTGTTAAATTAAATACACTGCCGAAGGAAAGGTTTTCTGAGAACAAACAGGTGAAGAATCACACCTAGAACAGATGAGTTCAGGTTCAGGGCTGTTGCAGAGCCCCAGTGTTTCAGTGCCACCCTTCAGCAGTGACATTTCTGGAGCCAGGAGGCAGCCAGCAGAGATGGCCACAGCCAATTTGTGGTTTGTTGGGGTTTACACTTGTTTACTGCCATGGAAGTAGACCAGACACTGACCTAAGAAACTGGGAGGGAAATTGTTTGAGCCAAGTGTGTCCTTGTCAAGAAAATCATTTGACTCTGGTCTTTGTGCCTCCGAGTGCAGCAGTCACGCGTCGTGGGAAGGCCGGCACTGCTGAGAGTGAAATGGGAATGTGGAGGAGTCGGCAGCTCCTGCAGCACAGCCCCACTTCAGAGCTAATTTAAAGCTCACACTGGACATCTAAGTGCCTTTTATCACAGAATATTTTTAAAGGAACAACATTTTCTGACATAAATGTCTCTGCTAATGACAAAGACCAGAAGTAGCTTGTGGTCGAAGAAGAAATGTTTTTCAAAAGCTTAGCAACAGCTCATGCTCTGAATGTCATCATCCTCCTGGGAAGCCTGTTGCTGTTTTCTCAGGATTAGGTGAAATTATCCCGAGTCCTGTTTGCAATTTCTTGTGGCTGTGCATCTTCTCCTTCTGTCTGAAGGTCAGATGAGAACTCTCCGTCCCTACTTTTGTTCCTGAAGAGAAGCTATGGTAAAAGGCAGGATGTGGTAATCATAATTATTTATTCTTAAAAGCACTTTTTGTTACTATAGCACTTGTGAAAACTCCTGGAATTTAAGTTGGTGCAGAGAAAAAGGCTCATTTAGCAGCCCCGGGCAGGATTGACCAGTCCTTGAGCCAAATTCTCTTCTCCTCTGCTCTCCTCCTCCCCTGCAAGAGCTGCTGATGCCACGCCTGGATTTCCATGGAGTGAGTGAGGGGACGTGCTGCTCCAGTGGGGAGCTCTGGTCCTGTGCCGTGAGTGATCCCCTCGCAGGGCTCTGTGTTCCCAGAGAAATCTGCTGCGAGTGTGATCCCGGTGCCTCGAGCAGCCAGAGGCTCAGACAAGTCATCCATTTGTTGCAGTGGTGGACATTCCAGCACTAATTAGAACCCAAAGTCCTGTTTATTTCATGATTTCATTTTGTTGTTTAGAATTGTAAATGTTTGTTTTCCCTACCAGCAGAATTTGTTTTTCAGAGCTGTTCTCCTGCAGGGTCCCCCAGGACAGAACCAAGGGAAGCGTCTCCATGGCGTGCAAGGCTCTGGCCTCACTCGCTCTGCCAACCACCAGCAGTTTTAAATGAACATTTTTCATGTGTCTACTTGCACTGGATTAATTATAAACAATCATAACCCCTCTCCTGTCCTCGGTGCCGTTGCCATGCCAAGGAAGGGCTGTAGCTGATTCCACGCAGCTGCCCGAGGAGCCCACGGCACCAAACCTCCTCTGCAGCAGCAGGTCCGAGCGCCACGTGACACTTTCATCATCAGCGGGGTCTAAAATCCACATTTTAATAGGGGCTGGGATGCTACAGAGTCAGCCCCTGGCTACAGCCCAGCGAAGCACTTAGTGCTGCTCACTCCACGTGCATTAGCAGCCCCTTGATGGGCTGGGCCTGGAGGATCTTCATTTTAAACACGGCCCGAGTATTTGTGAGTGCTCCAAGAGGCAGCGCCTCGCCCGGCTCGGTGCTCAGGGCAGCCCTGCCCAGCCCCGGGGCACAGCCCTGCTCCCTGCCCTTGCCATGGACCGAGTGCCCCCAGCCTCTCCCACAAAATCAGCTCTCAGGAGGGACTCCTGAAAATCAGCAATCACAGGAACTCAGCGAGCAGATTTCCCCCTACCTTGGCCCGCATGTTTGAGCGCTCTAGATGATTTATCTGCTCAGAGAAGGATTATTTTTGAGCCTCCCTTTGCCAAAAAACCTAAGCCTTATCAAATGGAAATCAGAATCTATTCTTCGGATCAGCAGCCCGGATCACGGCTCAGGTGGAAAGCAGGTCACATAAAATCAGACCTTTCATGAATATTTATCTTGCTTTTCATTAGCTTTACACCTGAGGGGCTGATCCTGAGCCCACCGAGTGCCTGCACGGAGCGCTGCCTGTTTCCAGCCCCTAACACAGCCAGGGAATAAGGAACAGTCCTGTTTGGATCTATAATAGATGGATAATAGATAATAAATGCATTCCTTTCTTTCTGCTGCTCTTTGCAAGAGCAATAAAGGACTTGTCACGTCCCAATTCCTCATTACCCGTGTGACTCCTCCAGGATGGTTTAACCCTGTTCCTCAGCTTCCTCACGCAGATGAAGGCCGTGTCCCTTGCAACAAATAAACTGTGGGAAAAGGTTCTTCAGCACTTGGAAAACTGAGAAAAAGAGGAATTTTATCTGCCTCCATTTCTGCCATAATAAATAAAGAGCTGCTTCTCTTGGTCTGAGAAACGGAACAATGTCTGCAAACTCAGAGATCTCCGAACAAGAAGTGGCATAAATTGAGCCATTTCATCAAGAGCAAAGCCATCATTTGGATGGAACTCCGTTCAGATGCTATTGCATGGACTCATTGTTGGCCATTTCCACATTTGCCGTATTCCCATTGAAGCTGCTGCATCACCGCAGACTGCGCTGCGCTTTGCACGTTCTTCCTTGTACACAGGGTCGGAAAATACATTATCTGAGCATTCAGCTACAACAATAAAGGTTATCTTATCTAATTGAAAAAAGGAGCTGCTGTAACTCATTCCTTGGTGAGCAATGTGAGTTTCATTACAGAGGATTTCCTGGTCA
This sequence comes from Pomatostomus ruficeps, assembly GCA_013400735.1. Lineage (NCBI taxonomy): Eukaryota > Metazoa > Chordata > Aves > Passeriformes > Timaliidae > Pomatostomus > Pomatostomus ruficeps. The sequence continues at coordinate 85,339 of VYZT01022216.1, forward strand.
GAAACATGAGCGCAGTGATTCTCAAAATTCCCACTTTTTTGATTTGCCAGCTTCTCCCCTAACACAAACCCAGAATTACCAACCATTTTGGCCCTGGAGCTCGCTATGAGCAAAGCCATTGCATTTACCAGGACGTGCCAATCTGCCTGGACGAGCCTCGCTTCTCCCTGCAGCCAAGGCAGCACCGTTCAGCACCAGCAATCCTGCGCTCTGGCTGCTGTGACACATTTTCTGAGAGACATAACAAGCCCCGTGGTTGTATCTTTTTCAGGAAGACCAAGAACGGCTCCTGCTCCTAGATGTTTGCATAAATATCCCTTTTGAGCTCCTTGAGAGGCTTAGATGAGAGATTTTCCATTCATGAAGAGCTTTCTTTAGCTCTGGACTATCCAAAAGTACTGACTGAGTTTACTTTCAAGCTATCAGCTACTGCTGCTGCTGTGAGCAAGTTTAAATTAATGCATTAACAAAAGCTCTCTTTCTCTCTCAGAGGTCTGTACAGAGGATTAAGATCTGAATTCCAGGTTAGCCCTTAATGACACACAGATGCACCTTCCTGTTAGCTGGGAGACTACATCCTGCTAGAGCATGGCAGAAATAATGGTCTTACTCGATTTTATATTAAAAAAATCAGATTAAGCTTGAATTCTAGTTATAAGATTTGTCTGCAGGTAAAGTTATTTTTAATCTGTTTCAAGGAAAGGGAATAAATGTATTTCTGCCTATTAGAATTCTCATATATAGAGAGGAGTTTGGTATGATAAATTGGTTTGGGGCTAAATCCACCTCCTGGGTTTTTTTCCTCAGCAGTGAGTGGGCACCATCCACTCCTGACCATTCGGAAATATTGGATGTCCAAGCTCATGTGGTGAATGAACCTGGACAATCTCACTCCCAAATTCTTTCTCCCTTCCCCCATCTGTAATAACAATAAAAAGGAATGATGATAGTACAGGACTCATTCCCCAGACAATAGCTAGGCAGGCTGTATATTGCTTTATGGCTGTTGACTTGATTTAAAATGCACTCTTAAAAATGAAAGAACAGCTCCTTAAATTTGCAGTAAATGTATGGTTCCCCAGACCTGATTTACTGGTTATGAGCCACCAAAAAACTGCAATTCCAATTTATTGTGTTGTTGACTGTGGCAGCAAAACCCCCAGCATCACTCGAGCTCTGGTAATCATTCCAAACCCGATAATTTAACAGTGATCATTTATTTCAGGTTGGTTTGGGTTTTGTTGGGGTTTTTTTGCTATTCTTTAATTGGGCTCTCCCCTCGCAGCAGCCGAGGATGATGGCTTTGATGGTGACGGGTTAACCCACGAGTGTGAGATCAAAGCAGAGCCCTTGCCTTGTGCTCTGCTCAGTTCAGAGCTTTTTAGCCTGGGTTGGCTCCTAATTACAAGAATTCCCAACCGGCTGGAAGCAGATCTTGCAAGGGAAAGTGGCTGCAGTTGGATAAAGAGCAGTGAGCCCAGTCCTGCCTGGGCTGTCAGACACAAAACTCCACGGGAAAGGGGCCTGGGCCACGGAGTGTCTGAGGGAGGGACAGGGGACAGAGCACAATCAGCCAAAGCCCTGACTGGTGTCACTCCTGCCCTTCAAGGGTCTTTTCCCTCTCTGATCATGGGTGACCCTTTCTTGATCCATTAACATCAGCAGAGCAGAGAACGTCGCAGCTGCTGGGAACTCTCACTGCTGCTGGAGCCCATCCACAGCTCTCTCCTCTCCTTGCAGGAAGAAGCGGCAGAGTGCAGCTGCCTGGGAGGCTCCATTTGGGGCTGGAAAATCTCCAGACACAGAGAGGGAGAAACTGAGCACGATGTAAATCAGAGATGGCCTCGAAGCAAAGCCCTGGGTTCCACAGGGCCGCGGGCAGGGCAGGGCTGCAGGGCGAGCCTGGGACGGGGACTGTCCTTCAGAATCAGCACCTGGGAATGAGGGGCGGCTCTGGGAACCACACAGGGACACAACAGCACCCCTGGGAATCCTGCACCACTCCCCAAAGTGGAGCTAACGCACTCCCCAATGATCCTAAATACATCCCTAACCCCCAGCCTCTCCCTGTCTGCCTCCTGCCTCAAGGGGGCTTGAGAATGAGCCACCATTCCCTTTGGGGGTTTTCTAAGCCAACAACAAGGTCCCTTTAAAAACTCCTGAGGGATGCTGAGAGAATTCGGGATTTAATTTTTCACACATCTCTATAAAATAATTCCAATTCTTGCAAGAAAACTAAAGCAGAACCTTTTTATGAAAGACCATTTCTTAGGGACACTTTCATGATTCAATAGTCTGGTTTTCCTTATAAGAAAGCCAACAAAATTTTTATCCAAGTCCAAATTTTGGCAGTTATTTCTGTCTCAAAGAAAATTCAGATTGGTCCTGGTGAAGACCATTTCCAAGCCTAAAGCAGACGCTGCATTTTCTGCACAAGAGACACACAAGGAGGGGGCTCAAACTCCTGATTTGCCAGGACGTGGCATGAAGGCACCAAACCACGTATTTAATTCTACAAAGACCGACTCTTTCTCATAATCATATTCATGATCTCTCTTTAATCCCTGCAGGTGTTTGCACCAGCTTGGAGCCGGAGCAAGGGAAGGGTTGGCACGATCTCCAGGACAGAACCCGACTACAAAGCTGCGGTGTTACTGCGAGCTGTAATTTCAGGCAGCCGGGCTGTGCTCCTGCAACTGTCACTGCAGAACTTCTGCAGCACAGGCTCCAACTGAGGGGGATGTTTAGAGGCAGAATTTATGCAGAATAGCGTGGCTTGTTTTAACACCAGCAGGTTCTACTTTTCAGTAGTAGAATGAGAAAAAGTTGTCCAAAAAGTTTTAACAAAAGCTATAATTGGGGTGGTAGAACCTAAGGAGTTGTTCCCAGAAAAGAGAGAGAAGGGGAAAGGCAGAATGAGAGAGCAAAAGGGAAAGAGGGAAAGAAGAGAGAGTTAGAGAGAGAGGAGAGAGAAAGAAACAGAAAATATATCGATGAAAAAAAAAGTAAAACAGAAGAAGGAATATTTTCACTTCAGACTATCTGCAGCAAGCTTGCTTTTGACTTTCATACTCTATTTAAAAATACAAAATTGGGAGCATTGAGAAAGAGTTCCCAAATTAGCTTTTTAATAGAGATGGGAAGTTAAAAGGGGCCGAGTCATGGGGGAAAAGCAATTCAGAATCACAGCCAGGGCAGCACCAGCAGAGAGTGAGGCCAGAGCACGCCCCAGAGAGAGAGGAGTCAGGAAGTTTTATGAAGTGGTGACACTGTAAATCACAGAGAAATCTCTTATACCAGAAAAGCCAAATGACATTTCTGGTTTTGCTTTCTTCTGAGCATCTGCAAGAGGGAAAGAGCAAGTGGAGATATGGGGAGGGTTTAAAAGTGGAAAGCTGTTCTGAAGACATCTAATAAAGACGGATTCTGGATGCTTTGATATGTTTAAATTCTTAAAGCCACTGAGAGTTTCTCATAGAAGTTTTAGGATTCACTTTGCACACAACTATTCATGTGCCAGCATACAACTCTTAATATCCACGATCTAAAGGTTGTAATACTCTGTGTTTGCACGAACCTATTAACTGCTCTGCAGACACTGCAGCGCAGAGTTCAAATGTTATTGGGGGAGATTGGTTTGGGGAGGATTACCCAGGACCTGACATTCAGAAATCAGTGTTATTTTTTAATAATTGCATTGAATTATCAGAAATTAGACCCCAAATTGGATCGATCAGGTTGAGGTTTGGTTGTATCTTAGGAAAAATTTCACCACAGAAAATGTGGTTAAGAGTTGGAACAGGCTGCCCAGGGAAGTGGTGGAGTCACCATCGCTGGAAGTGTTCCAGAAACGAGTGGATGTGGCACTTTGAGATAGGGTTTAGTGGGCGTGGTGGGATTCAGTCACAGGTTGGGCTTCATGATCTTGGAGGTCTTTCCCAGCCTCAATAATTCCATGATCAGGGTCCTGGTTTCAGAGTTTCCAGAACCAGACCATTGATGTGTTGAAATGTTGAGGGTTTGGAGGTATTTCCCTATTTTTATTTGGTTTTTTTCTTTAAGAAGTTCTTGGGAAGAAAGGCACCTGGAAAGCGGCCCCTGGTCATTGCTGGCTGTACCAAGTCCCTGCTTCCCCTATTCTAAGGCACCAGAGGCACATGAGAGCCCCCAGCACACAGCCCGTGCTCAGGGCGCTGCAGCTGGAGCGGCACCTCCTGCCCCGGCAGTGCAGCCCCCGCAGCCCCCGGACCGCGCCGGACGCCGCCCCACCGAGCCCGTTCCGCAGCCCGGGACTGGGGCGCGGCCCCGCTGCGGGGGAGCTGCGGCCACCGGCCCCCCCTGCGCAGCGCTCGCTCCGGGTGACA